>NJDD01000871.1:75609-95470 GCA_002245505.1 Calephelis nemesis
CGCCGACACCTCCGCCCGGCTCCAGCCCTTCTCCGGCTGCAACCACATTACTCATACTCGCCAAGAGATTTAAGGCACCACCGTATAAATATGAAACAGTATGGAAACTATGTTATACTAACGTTCGGAACAGCACACACAAGTTCGACAAGGCGCAGGTTTTGCAGTTGATATTTGTTTCGTCGATTTTTTGAAAAATGCCACGAGCGTATTCGTCTTGTGCCGGAATTAACTTAGCCGTGAAATTATTTACTCACATTATTTGTAAACTACGTAATGATTGCAATTCAATTGATTGATAACTACAGAACAATAAATGTTAAAACAATAATCCAAAAATCAAAAAAAATCAATACCCCCCGCCGAAACCGCCTCATTAATAAACGCAACGGGTAGGAGTAAAATTAAGTTGATATTATATCTGCATCATGTAACAAAGACTATAGCGTTAGGATAAATCTTGGAGTACTTAACTCCAAATTTATTAATAAGGCAGTTAATGAAAATGAAGTAGGTAAGAACCACCTCGATCACGTCAGCTTCCAAATATAAAATGCGCATCGAGTTTATCCATTCAAAAGTTTTGACACCATACACATGCACGCGCACACACGCACACGTACGCACGCATACATACACAATCTTTGATCATTATCAGATATATCATTACAGGTTTTTTTATTACAAAATCCGTCTGCTTGTTTGACTTTTTAATATTTATATGACATGTGAATACTTACTGTTGTGTTGTTGTTGTTGTTTTCAGTGAGGCTGAGGGGGTCTGGTGAGGTGCGACTCATGTAGTAGCCCGACCACCGGCCGCTTGGTACACGATATCCGCCGCTTACATTTTCGCGCATAGCCTAAGTATAAACACATATAAGGAGTTTCTCTGACGTTTTTTATATTTACAGCTCAATTATGCTCCTGGAGGTTCCACTCTAGTAAGTATGATAAACTCGACAAGTCGTAAAATCATGATACTGGGTTCAATTTCAATTTCCAAATATCGTTGACTCACTCTAATGTATTGACCACTTTTTCTGAAAGTCTTGTGATGTAAATGAACAACGTCAAAACGAAAGGACATCAGAATGAGTTAGCAATATTTTAGTTTTCAGAAAGAGAGGTCAGTAAATTAGAGTGAGTCAACGATATTTGGAAATCGAAATCGGACCCAGTATCATGAGTTTACAACTTGTCGAGTTTATCATACTTAAATTATAATTATACTTAAAGCCTTCATAGCATATTTGTATGAAAACTTTAATCAACGCCTCTGATTGTAACTAACGGCCGATATTAATAATCAATCCTAATCCAAAACTTGCTGTCCAAGATTGATATTTTGATCCATTTTAAGTTATCGCTTGCCAATAACATATCTGTGGACAGGATTAATATGGCAATTAGGTATAGGATAGGCCGGCACACGCAGCTATCTGGATTGCTTGAAATCTATCTTTAGAGATACATTATTAACATTGGCCGTAAGAAAACTAAATTTATGGATCAAAAGCGCTTTAGGTTTCATACGTCAAATAACAAACGTAATCTATACCAATTTATGGTAAAGGCTCGTCTTCACGAAACTTAAAAAACGAAGCAAATGTCAAATGAAAGATTGGAAACAAAAAGTAAAATCAGGTTATGAAGTCTTGTTAAAGTCTGAATCACGGCCTCCATTATAAAGTCGTGCAATAGTGCCGAAACAAAATTTTGTTGGTATTCAGCTAAAGACAAAAGCATGTTTCCTGTTGTCGTTAAGTATTTTGGATTTAATTAACGTAATTGGGAATGTATGTTTTACCTTGGTAGCCTCAGCCTGCAGTCGGCGGTAGTCGGCCCGCGGCGACAGTTTCCCGAGACTCTCGAGCGTTTTCTTCTCACACCCAACCGCTCGACGTTCGGACAACGGCAGCTCCGATATTATAGTCGCCAATTCTACACATATTGTTTTCAGTACTTAAAGCCAAAAAAATTACATTCGAACATTTCAATGCTCATGTCATATTTTAGAAAATCAACGTGAAATGAATACATATTTTATGTTGGTATGAGTAAATATTTTTGTTAAACTTATTTACTAGGTGGTAGAGTTTCGCAGCGGCTCGCCTAGTTTGGTACCACCGCTTTACCTTTTCCTGCCGCCATAACGACAGTGGTTGCCATGATAATAATATAATATAGCCGGTAAACTTACTTTTGCCGGTTGGCAAGGCACCATTACCACCTTTGCTGTCTTTTAGGCGGCGTGAATTTCTTACTATCATGAAACCCGTCTGCTTGTTTGCCTTCCAATATCATAAAAAAATATAATTTACACACATTTGAACTGAGAATGTATCCGAGATCGGTCTTCTAATCTCTGTTTTGCTTGATATTTAGTACGTAGTACTAGAGATTGTTAATTAAGTATATATTCTTTGGTTAAATCAGGTTAAAAAGACAAGATATATTTTATAATGCCTAAACTACTAAAACGATTGGACATCTTTTTTCGATAAATGGCAAATGGTTCCAACTAAATTTTATCAACATCCAGTAGTTTTTGAGTTACGCTTAATAATGAAATCATTTTGTTAGATGTTGTAAATTGAAATTGAAAAAAAGCTTGTATTACGTAGATCGACACAAAGATTCTTGTAACGCGTCTATACAATTCTAAAAACTACCACCGGATCGGAACGCGGCCACTCACTGAGAAGATTTGGCCAAAGAAACTCAGCGGGCTTGTCTTTTTTCTTATAAACCTAATTTACAAAAGTTTATTACATTTACAAATAATTTGCAGAGATAGGTATGAGGAGCAATTAATCCCAAGCATTTCAGTCTTCTAAATATTCTGAAATTTTATAATAACCCTTACCATACAACTTAATCTTAATACATTTTTTAAATTAATTTAATGGTGAGTCTTTAGTATGGTCGGGAAGTTTATTGTAAAAACGTATACATTGGTCCATGAAAGAATAACTGATTCTGTGGAGACGAGACTTATGCACAACAAGATTGGTTTTATTATTATTATATTGTAGATTACCTTGTTGCGAGCGATCGTTTTCTGATGATGGAGTGGGGCTGTGTGTGCTGTGTGTGTGAGCCTTGCTGATGGGTGACACCGATGGAGATACCACGTTGCTGCCGTCGCCACCTGACACGTCAAAACATTTTAACAAACTGCTTTTATCTGAAGAATTTATACTCTTCATCGTCGGCACTAAGTGGAATTCCATTATAAACATACTCTCTAAATAACACTTGTACTTTTTCACAATACAAAAAAGGTACTGTGGTAAAGTTGTCCTTATTATCCTGAAATGTTATTGTGGAAAAGTATAAGTTTATTTGAAAAGTATAGATTTATGAAGACTTTCCTGTCCATGATAGGAATCAATAGGTTTTAATGATAGGCTTGTTAGGCGTGAACGTAACTCCTCAACCAATGAGGCAGTAAAAAAAATAAGTTGGACTTTCCTTAAGGATTTTTGGAGGAATTGACAGGTTAAGCCGGACTCCTATCGGCTGCGGACTACGGGATCTTCGGAGAATTGGAGGACATGCCCACCAGCTTATCTACCTCTTCAAAATCTAATCTTTTTGTACGAGCACTTTTGCTACAGCAGCATGGAGTCACAACATGTTACATCCCGGGCTGCTTTTTAAGTCAACTGACCCCCCGATCAACTGACTCACATCCCCAACCCTCTTTTAGTTCCTCTTACAACAGATGGATACCGTAGTCCTATCGTCGCCCGGTACTACAGGGCCCAGCAAGGAACCTCCCTGTTTTGGTCTGTGTGAAATACCGAATAGCCAATCTGCTCCTCTGGTGGGCTTCTCGTGAAAGGAGAGAATGGGTCAAGACCACTGGTAGCAGTGCTATGCAGCAACTTGCCCAAGTAGGGTTTCACCGTCGTAACACTGCTGGGACAATGACAGTATTGCCAGGCAATTCAAACAGCTATCCCACCCTACGGACAATAGGGTGGGATAGCTGTTACATTGTTACTGTAACATTATACCACGACCATAATACAGCGACATCTAAGGTATATATTGTCTCTTACCATCAGGAAAGCCGTTTGCTTGTTCGCTGTTTTATCCTTTAGAAAACTCACCAGAAATATTCTGTGTGTCAAGTGAGACAGAGCTGCCAGTGAAATTGCTTTGATATCCACTGCTCGCTTGGGAACTCGAGTTCAGAAGTTGATTTAATGTAATCTGAAATTAAACAAAATAGTTTTATATATGTTATACATATGTGTAGCAGAAAATAGTTAAGCAGAAGAATTCCCTAATGCATTGTTAAAATACTGCTTAACGGAAAGAGAACATACAGCGAGATAGAATGTAACTATTGCACGAAGTCACAATGGCAGCCATTCAACAGTGTTTTTGAAATTATTACAATTAGATCAATTTGGTTCTCACTCTGTTTCTAAAAACTTTACTGTGTTATTAATAACAACACTGCTAGTGTTGTTATTCCGACGGCTCAATATTGATTTTTTTTTTCATTATATTACCAAACTCTCTTGTTATCGGCAAAAAAAATACAGTAAAACACTTGTGAAAAATATAAACTGTTGATTCTACAATTAACATATAAACTGCTGTTTTTTTTTTAAATTTGCGACCTGGTAGAAAATGCTAAATGCTATTCTGTACGTTTTTGAACATAATATGTAGTAAGTGTTTTAGTTTACATCCTGAGGGCAGTTACATAAGTCTCAGAATACAGAAACAATAACGTAATCTGAGTCTTTATTTTTTACTTCCCGTGGTGTGTACACCGCTGTTACTCTGCCGAACGGAGCCGGATAGTGGCAACGATCACGTTTTGGACAACGAGGAAAGTTTGCATTTCCAACTAAAGAGCAGTAAAAGGATTCTTCAAATCACATATATGTGATACGTGTTTGTGAACCTGTGATCTGCGTCTGTTTTTGTTTTTCTGCCCTCAGGATGTAATATACTATGAAATAAACGGATACATATTCCACCCAAGCTCTTCACATTTTTTTAACATTTTTCGGATCAGTATTGGAGACACGGCCTATAGACACAATAGGTGTTATTAGTGCATCGCTGTCTCATGGATAGGGATATACGGATAAGCCTTTTGTGCAAGTCTTTTTCCCCGTGTTGGTCCGGGCTCCTTTGTAGAATAGACCATCTGCCTTCCTGTGCCAGGCAGCTCGTAAAAGGCGAGCATAGGCTTTCCGTCACTAGCACCGTGACATCTGACTAGGTGGTAGAGTTTCGCAGTGTCTCGCCCAGATTGGTGCCACCGCCTTGCCTATTCCTGCCGCCATAGCGTCATGGCGTGTTCCGGTTCGGAGGGTAAGGTAGCCGGTTAACTTACTTTTACTCGAGGCCTAACATCCCGGCCTCTGGTTGTCAACGCACCATTACCACCTTTGGTGTCTCTAGGCGGCGAGAATTTCTTGCCATCAGGAAATCCGTCTGCTTGTTTGCCGTCCAATGTTATAAAAAAAAAAGTCTACCGGCTGCTCTACCCTCAAGACCGGAACATGTGATTGTCATCACTGCGACAGAAAAAGATAAGGTGGTGAATAACTACATATCTAGCATACTACCACCAGTGGTCCTGGCTCATGTAACCTTTGCTCGCTTCTTACAAGCTACCTGTATGAAGTGTAGATAGTATGTGTGTGTGTACTCACCGGCCTGGTGTCTGGAGCGGGTATGTAGGGCTGGGGCGCGGCGCCGGCGGTGGACATCTCGCTCGAGGCCGTCAGCGCTGCAACCAATTCAGAGGATTAAATCCCGACGAAGATAAGCATTTGTGTTTTGAACATATTTGTCTGTATTTCGGGTTTTGAGTGTTTATTACATTTGTTAAAGTATTTAATCTAGTACTTGCATATTTACCTTCTCGATGTCCGAGGGGGGAGGGAGTTAGAGTTCACGCACGTAAAACTTACTGTTACTATACTATACTATATGTACTATTTTTAAACATGAAAAACACTTGGATTGTTTCATTTACTATAATATTTTTATAGAAATATGAGATTACAGTATTTGCCAACCGATTTCGCTTTAACACAATCTTAAGGGCTATATTAACTTATTTTAAACTATTTTTTGGTTAGCAACCAAAAATCGAAAGTTTGGCAGTCCATATCGGTAGATTGTCATCATTGACCGTACTAAAAATATGCTTAGCAAATGCTAAATTTACAGTGACAGGAGAAGCTAAAGTGGTACCACCACTATAAAGAAGGAGCTAAAGTGGTGGTAATCCTGGTAGTTATTCTATAAAATTTGTTATTAGATAGAATTAGAACTATAAAAAAGGCTAGTTATAATATAAAAATACTTACGATTCCACGAAGGTTGATTTTTATATACAACTGGGCCTGGATTTGGACTCATATTTGGGAAGTGGAACTGTCCAGCCCTGGACTGAGGAGACGGTACCATCCAATTAGCTGGGAACACTGGGGGAGTTATGGCCACTGGGGATATTGGATTCGGATAGCCTCCAGGAGTTGGTGGGTTGTGGCCAAACATTGGACTTCCTAAATTGGCGTAACTGGCCAAATCATTGAGCTGCAAGTTGAAAGGAGAGCATGGGGAGTTGGTGATGGTGTTGGTGTGAGATGGCGAGAATGGATTGAATGTGCCGAAGTTGGGCATGGTGTTTGTTAAAGATGGGATGTTGTATGATTCCGGTATTTCCGCTGTTACTAAAGGCTCCTTCCCACCAAGAAGATCTCGTCTAGCTTCATATATATCACCTGTTCAAAAATTCACTAATTTTAAAGCAATTTTAGAAAGAAAAAATCACTTCTTTTTCTCTTGCTAGCAATGCTCAAATTGAGCTCAAATATAAAAGCATTATTAATCCATTGATTTTTTAAATTTGAAGTTAGTGATTATGTCAGTAGTTACGTCCCACAAGTACACAATAATAATAATTGATATCACATTTTACAATGGTCTTGACTTTCCGTTATCTTAAGATATGGTAATTTTAAGTATTTTCCTTATGTTTTAGATAAATTTTCCAACAATAATCACGAGTTTTCATTTACTGACGATGCTCTGCTACTCACGGCTTTACCCCCGTGCCAAATTATATTTCTTTTATAGATTTTAGCCTTTGTGTTATTCTGATATATGAGCTACATCCATGTAAAGTTTCATCTAAAGTCGTTCAGTAGTATATGCTTAAAAGAGAAAGAAACATCTATCAATCATTACAAAATTTTGCATTTATAACATTAGCCGAATGTTAGTGGTTATGTCCCATAGGTACAAAATTAGTTTTAACTATTATTTTTTATAATATGAAAGATCAGCGAACAAGCACACGGGTCTTCTGATGGTAAGAGACAACAGTGGCCTGTGCACAACATAGATATTATAGGCACATTGCTGTCCTGTGTATGGGATGTTAGGCCATATTGTGCACGCCTACCGGCTTCCCTTCCCTCCAAATAAGAATCAGTTTTTTTTTTTTATGATATTGGAAGGCAAACAAGCAGGCGGATTTGCTGATGGTAAGAAATTTACGCCGCCTAGAGACACCAAAGGTAGTAATGGTGCGTTGCCTACCTGAGTCCGGAATGTTAGGCCTCGAGCAAAAGTAAGTTTACCGGCTACCTTACCCTCCAAACTGGAACACGTCATGACATTATGGCGGCAAGAATAGGTAAGGCGGTGGTACCAATCCGGGTGAGTCGCTGCAAAACTCTACCACCTAGTAATTTCTAAGTTCTTAGATGATTTATATAATATTTTATTTACAATTCCTTTCATTTTATCTTATTTTAATTTTCTGTACTTCTCCTACACGCTGGATATTTTTTTAAAAATTTCCTCTCGTACAAGGATGAAACTTTTTTCCTTTACTGACGATGCTCTTCCATTCGCGGTACTTAAGAATCTCTTTTCGCGTAAATTTTGAATTATTGACGCGATTGCCATTTATCATTATTATCTTATATATATGTCGGAAGGTCAAGAGCTAGTATAGTATTTTCTAATATCTGTGGTCAGTCATGAGTATCGTCTATACACCCGCGTGTAACGTCGGAAAGTCATGCATAAAGTTGTCTCATTAGCACAACAGGTGGCGCATTAGCAAGTAACTCGTTTCTTATTGGTCCGTTCATCGCTGCCACGTGTATATAAAGCCTAGCGCCGCCATATTTCGGCAGAAATGCTTTGGGCAATGGGCACGTCTCTCAGTGTTTGGACCACTGTCTAGTATGGAGGTCGCCACTGGTATTAGTCTCTCCCTGTCATAGGATGACAAAGATACACTTTTAGGTCGCAATTGCTAATTCAATTGGGATCTTAGGGCCCAGGATATGGGCGTCCGGGGGGTGCATAATTCGGTCGGCACTCACTCAGGAGGGGCGGGGACGGAGCCCCCCCTTTCCCCTTCAGGGGTTTGGCGTTTGCGTAAGCACCAACGCCGTGACGTGTTTTCGTAGTGTTGTCATAGTAGCAGGCTTACTCCAATGTTTATGATGGTTTGTTTAATAACAAATGGGTGTACGCTATAGTTGCTTGTGCGTGATTGTGGTTATGTTTGCAAACAGTGTAGTAGGTAATTACGTAGCTACTCTATTGTTTATTATGATGATGAGGTTTACGATATGGTTGTACGACTAGATCAGGTGTTACGGCTTTGTTTTGATATTTCTGAATTATTTACTAACTACCCTCAAGTTGTGAGCTCTCGGCCTACTAGGTCTGGCGGTTCCCGTTCGGCCCTTTTGTGTGATATCTCCGACATATATAATTCTCGTGTCACAATGTTAGTTAACGTACTCCTCCGAAACGGCTTTATTCAGTAAGCTTGAGAACGGCTTCTATCTATTTTTCATAACCCTAAGTGATAAGCGCCAAGCGCTATGCTAAAGGATAGACATGGCGCTAAACGGATTAAAAAGTTATATAAAAGTAAAAAAATACCAGCACATCTCTCGATGCCCTTGATAACAATGGAGGCTATCCCCTGCTTTGGTTTCCGGCGCACGCTGATGTAGACATTATGTTTTAGCATCAGCTTCGCCACTGCTTCGTTTTCAATACGACAGTTCTCTTCAGGTACATCAAATATCACCACAAGGGGGAGACTTCCCTGAAAATTAGGATGATGTGTAAGTGACATTAAAATCTGAATGTCTAAATTTTTTGGATCCATCTACTACTTTCCATCTATCTAACAGCTTTTAAAATTTTAAATGAAACATTTTTATCAACGTATGAAAAAAATTTGATATCACATTTCTCTTTCACATTCATAGACCTTTAGTTACTCTCCACAAAAAACACTGTATGTTATCGCCAAATTCCATACTGCGTTCTTCGTGACCAATGTTTTGCACTTTGATATATTTTCTATATGGAGCTGAAAGATCGCAATGACCGACATACATAGCTTTTTTAAATAAACTTATTTTCTGCTACGCTGAACGAAAAATGTCTAATGTATTTTCATTAGGCATTTTTCGTTGCATTTTGTGTAAGAAAGAAAGAAAGAAAATTATTTATTTGCGGAATATGTGTGTGAATTAGAGGTTACAAAAATATTTAAGTATATCAACATATTCTAACATATTTTGGTGTGCAAATATTTTAACATTTATAAAAAATATTATTTAATTACATATGCTTTAACTTTAAAGCCAATTATTATTTATAACTAGTTTAATTATTTATTACCAAAACATTTACAAACTATAATTAAATTTAACCCTGTCCACCGTAAACTACTACCGTTTCCAAACCTAGCCAGACATGAGAAGAAACGGCGAAACAAACTCCTCGGCAACCATAACTTTCATTATATTTGGTTAATAATTATTAGTTATTTTACTATACATAACTTCTTAGCTCCAAGAAAATCTTTGACACTATATATTTTATCTAACAACAAATATAATACCTTCCTTCGAAATCTTTTTAATGGAAGTGATCTCAGATTATCAAGAATTTGGTTGTATATATGAAATAGACATGAAGTAAACATTACTTTTATAAGTATTAAGTTTTTGGTTCGGCGCATGCAATTTCTCACTATTTCTAAAACAGAAACTCCCAACATTTCAGCATTTGTTTTAAACAAATGAATGTTTTTTACAAACACATATACAGCCAAGATACACAAACATATATGTGTGTATAATAGGTATATAGAAGTTTTATTTCTTACGTGTGTACACTATATGGAGCTATATTACTACTGAAGGTCATACTCCTAACAAGGACTTGATGTTATTTAAAAATATTGCTAACTCACTGAGATTCTTGTGATGCCAATTTACAGTCACAACGAAATAAATGTCAGTACATTAGAATGAGTCAGCAATATTTGGAAAGTAATGACATCAGGGGGTTGATTCAATATCTTTTTAGTGACGATCACTTAATAAAGTTGTGTCATATAATCATTGGAGATAGCGGATATTAAACACATCATTTGACAGCTATTCGATGTACCATTTTACCCAGTGATCGTCACTAAAAGATACGCTATCAGTCCGCAGGCCTTTGCAATGAATATAACCTCCATTTTTAATATACATTATTGGTACACTAACCCACACTATTTCAAAAATTTTGTTTTTATTCGAAGCCAGCATTCAGGTTAAGCTAAGTGAATAAAATTAAGGTTGGAACTATTTGCAAAGTTTGCTATTCCGTTAGGAATTCTACAATGGAACCCATCAAACAACACGATTTGTTTGTTACTGTTAAAATACCAATAAATACAATTCCAAACTTGGCATTATTACTGTCGAAGGTTGATAAAGTGCAATGAATAATGCATGGTTATAACGAAAGACAAGCGTGTCAAGGCCTGAGGGCATCCTTATCCTCGCACGTATTCAAATTACTGCCAAAATTGCAACCTTGCAAGGGAACAATAAAGGGATCCATATGAATAATAATTTGCATGATATGTGTAAAACGCACTAATTTTTATCATCTCGTCCAATTTGCTTATATATGTTTGTGTTACTATGTGTGTACCTTGCTTATTTGAGAGGTTATTTTTAAACTCAAAATATTTAAATTTTGGTTTAACAGACTGTATGACAATGGTGATAAGTTTAGATTACTTAAAAATAATTCCGTCGTAGTAAAAGTGCAAGAACGACTTCATTTTTAATAACGAATTAATTAAAAAAATAGTGTTTTTCTCGACTTTTCTAGGATGCCATCCTTAGAACCTGACTTAGTGGCAATGAGACCATCACGGAAGTACGATCTTTCAAATGAAAAAAAATAAAAATTTCAAATCGGTTCAGTAGTCACGGCGAAATCGATTTACATAAAAATATATAGGAGTCGGATGTGGCCGGTGATGGTGACGCAGCTCTTGCGCAGCGCGGGGATGTTGGGATCGTCGGCGTAGGACACTAGAGTACAATACTCACCACCAGCTGCTGCCTGGCGCAGTACACATCCCGGATGTGGCCGGTGATGGTGACGCAGCTCTTGCGCAGCGCGGGGATGTTGGGGTCGTCGGCGTCGGGGAACATGATCTGCGTGCGCGTGCCCCGCATGATCAGCTTCAGCTGCTCGGCCATGCGCCCCACTACCACGCCGTGGTGCATCGGGGATATCTCCAGAGACATTTGCACCTGGGTTTGACTCTATGGAACAAATAGTATATTCAATTTATTATAAAATGTACTGTTCGAAATGATTTCCATTTGCTCTGGTAATGAATACAGCTACAGTCTAATACAAAACATGCTTATCACATTTTTTTAACTAACTCCATCATAATGAAGTCACAGGTTAATGCCCAGTAGATTTGTTAATTAATCCATCTCGGTCGGTCGGTCGGAGGTCGGCCTACTAAGTTTTACTGCTAAGATATTATATTAATTATTGAATTGAAAAATAACAGTGTACCTAATCCCACAATGTGATAGGTAGCAAGCCTATCGCCAACCGGGCACTTAACCAATACCGGGCAACCTTATTTTATCAAAAGATTAAAAATATACATTTTCTGAATATTTTTCTTGCCCGACCCGGGGATCGAACCCGAAACGAAGTCAAGTCCAATGCCGGACCGCTACACCACAGAGGCGATTTAATAAAATTTAATGGGTATTCATACAAATAAATATAGGTACGCTACAGATGTTAGAGCTGTGATCTGTCAGGACTTTGGTTGTTATGAAGCCTTACAGCTTTACATTTAGCTAGACTGCAAGGATCATATAATCGAGATCATGATATTATACTCACCGCCAGCGAGCCGCACATATAGTTCATCAACAAGCTGGTAGCCTCCATAGTGGCCTGCACTTCCCATTGAACTCCCTTCACCACTAGCAAGTTGGCGTGCAGCTTCGGACGGTTACGCAGCATTACCTGTATAAAAACAAGTTGAGAAGGCCAAGTCACCTTATGCTATTTTTGACAGTTTACGCTATACATACGCTATCCCAAAGTATATGTATCTCCAATCTCCATACAACATTTTTCCAGAGAATATCGTTTTGCGTGATCGAGTGACACACAAACAGTTGCCTATTGTAACTTTTGCTATCTATGACTGAAATACTATCCAAAACTTTGTGTGACATAAAAAAAAACATTAACATTAAAACGATTGTTGTTGACTTGACTTGGTTTGACTTCGTCAGTGATTTCTTCTTTGGGGTTGATTTTTTATAATAGAAGGTTATTTATCTTTATCTTTAGCTAAATATCAAATTTTATCGAATTCTGCTTAGCAGTTTGGGCGTGAAAGAGCAACAAACAGACAGACTTTCGAATTCATATTATTAGTATGGTTTGACAAAATATTTATACAGTGCAAAATGTTTGACGGATGATGGTACCTAAAGAGACCTAGGTTGATGATAACTTGACCGTGGAATGCCACGGTCAAATTGCTCAGATCAGAGAGTGGTGTCGTCTCCAAAACCAGCATGTTTGTACGAAAAAATATATGGAGAAATGCAAAGTGGCACAACCTCACAGACCTGTCAAGTTTACCTGCAAAGGTCGTGACACATTACTCTCAGTACTCTATTCCAACACCGCCACAAATTTAACGTGAATAATTGTATGTAGGTATATCCATAATAAACACAAAATACCCACCCTTGCTCAACCACGTCAAAAAGTTTTAGGAAAACAAGTTTACTCGAAAGTAATCCAAAAGAATGTTATTACATAGCGGAGTCAAAAATATTAACGCTGCTGTATGAAATAAATAACTCAATAATATGTTTCGTAAACATTTAACCTAACGAAGAGAGGTGCGTCAGCGGATAATACGCAAGCCACCTGAGGAAAATTGATGCAATAAAATATCGCCAACAAAAGACGAATAGATTTTTTCACGTTCGGTATTTACGTTTTATCATTTATTCAGAGGTGGAAACTGATTCGATGGTCAAAAGTACTGATTTTACTGACTAAAACCCTCTAAAATACTGACCATTTACTGACCAAATCCTAAAATACCTATTCGGTCAATTCAACATTGTATACGAATGTTACTTGCTGTTAGATACATATGTTAATCGTCTTATGCAGCATGTTTGTTTTTTTTTAATTGGCATTCACTATCCCCACCTGCATCGACCTTTTTATGGAGCTTTTATTACCTTCGTTGGTATCTACGTATTTATGTCTAAGAAAGTGTTTTTCAACCACTTTAAAAGATCGGATCGAATTGAAACCGATTAAAACCAAGGGCTACCAAACTAAATGACTGATTATTATGATCAAAACCTTCAGGATCTGGTACCAAAACCCAAGATTATCTTTACTAAAACTTGTGACACGTGCGCTATGTACTTACCTACCAACTTAAATGGTTAAAGGTCAAAATGGTTAAAAATGGCATAAAACATCAATGACAAAATGGTTCCCCATTAAAATTTCTATGAAAGCTATACACTACAATTTTTATGTGTTACTAGCACTTTAACATAACGCATTATTTTAACATGTAACAACGTAATATTAATCCTTAACCAGATGGTATGCTTTTAATCGAAAGTATTTAAATTTGAACAAAAATGCCAATCCCATTTCATTTCAATTACTTTCTAGTTTTGTCTGCGATGGACTCCTAAACTGTTTAACCGTTTTCAATCAAATTTGCACACCATGTGCAGTTTGATCTAAGTTGAAAGCTTACATCTAAATTTATAATTTAAAAAAAAAGTACCATCCGAGCGAAGCCGGAACAGGCTAGTAAGCGATAAAATGTAGTGTTCTTATTCAATCTTTTTTTTATTTAGACGTACCTACCTACTTATAGAAAATTACTTTTTTTTGATTCAGCTAAATTCAAATGCGTCTTTTTTTAGTTTTTTTAAAATATTACTTATTTTTCCGTTTTCCATTTTTACGATGTAAATTTATTATAACGAAAAATCAACTTTTTAGAAGGTAGGTACATTATACGAGAATGATATAAATTTGTTGATACTGATTAATCTTTTTAATGAAATTGAAATTCAATTAAGCAGACAAATTTCTTACTTATGAAACACACGATAATGCATGACATTTGAACTATTGAAGTGACTATAATAGAAGTTCTTTAAAAAAAAGTATTTAAGAAACAGACTAAAAATATGTTGTTAAGCAACTCTCAGTACAAAAGGGAGTTTTGTCACCTCAATCTACCAACTAAAGGTCTGGTTTCTATCAACCCCTGACCCTCAAAATTCTGACTTTACTGACCATTTTTCGAAAAAAACTGACTTTTACTGACTTGAGCCAAAAAAACTGACTTTTACTGACTTTACTGACCATTTTCCACCACTGTATAATCCATGGACTTTAGATGCTATCGAAAAATCGGTTATTCTATTTTACTTGGTATTTTAAAAGGTATAGGAAGAAGATTTTATTAGACGGAATTCCTGGTCACAAGAAACAAATGTGGCCTACTATTTCAAATCAAAACGAAGTGATGATCATTTGTCTTTAAAATTGAAAACGCCTGGATGGATTCCGTTAATTTTGGACTTTTTGGGTATTAAAGATTCGTGGAAATCCAGAGCTTTAAAATGTGAAAATAATTGAAAAACGGTGAGAAAAATAGGAAAACAATATTTTACTTGTTTCCACACAAACTGGTAATAATTGTTAGCGTCAGGCAAAACAAAGTTCGCTGGAACAGGTAGTAGACAATAAAAATTGAAGAATGCCAACTTGTAGCTAAGATGTAAAGCCCCTTTCGTAAACTACAGTTTAGTAGGTTTCCTTTCAACTTCTTTAATTGATTGCAAATAAGCTTTTGAATACAGACATCATGTCCTGTGGCATTATAAAATATATTCAAGCCAATATCCCCGAAAAGGTAGGCACAGGCACAACCAGGGCAGCCAAGACTAGCCGAAGACTCACAATGCCAACCGGGCACGTATCCAATCCCGAGCAGCGTTTTTTTTAATAGAAAATTGGAAAAACCCAATTTTTCTTTTGTAACCCGCCCCGGGATTCGAACCCGGGACCTCATGTAGTCAAGTCCAACTGTGGCATTATATTATGTAGAATGTACAAACTATGAATTTTGCGAGGATTTACGAACAAATGTTTAGGTGAAATGATGAGGCATAGAGGAACAGTTTAATACCAGACTTTTTTACGTTTAGAGTCAAAGATTAACAGGTTCAAGGCCCAAAGGAACATTAGTCCCGTAAGAGGGTGGGCCAAGCACATGGAGGCAAACATTCTTAAAGAACAAAGCTGCACAAATTATGCAGGAGAAAACAAGCGTTGCGACCAATGTTTCTGTACCTACTTGTACCTACAGTTCTGTGATTCGAGTACGTACGTTGTATATGACCCTGACCTTACATGTATCCTTCTGTACGACCGCGAGGTCTGCTAGGTCATTTGTAGGTTTCACTATGTTTTGCACCAATGGAATAATCTAGTAGCTTAAGTGCATTATTCTTTTTTTTATAACATTGGAAGGCAAACAAGCAAACGGATTTCCTGATGGTAAGAAATTCCCGCCGCCTACAGACACCAAAGGTGGTAATGGTGCGTTGCCAACCAGAGGCCGGGATGTTAGGCCTCGAGCAAAAGTAAGTTTACCGCCTACCTTACCCTCCGAACCGGAACACGTCATGACGTTATGGCGGCAGGAATAGGTAAGGCGGTGGTACTAATCCGGGTGAGTCGCTGCGAACCTCTACCACCTGCCTGGCACAGGAGGACTATTCTACAAAGGAGCCCGGACCAACACAACTTCTAGCAAGTGACATCCTTACAGCATATTATTTTCATTTTATCGCTAGTTTTAAATGTTATCACAACCCTTATTATTTCCAAGTTTTCTAATTAGCAATGTATAACTAGTTACCTACGTTTGTCCGGATGAAATTTTCGAAAGGTGGATTTATTCCACTTCTCGTATACTAACTGGACTGAAATTTTGCATCCATGTGAAAGTCAGATGAAAATGTAATTTTTTTATGACATGGAGCTTATATGGTGATGAAACCGGAAAGTAACCATAGGAACTCCTTATATTCTCAACATTATCTTATCGTGTTTATTGATATGTTTTGAACAGTACTTCTTAAGTCTGCTGCTGCTGGGGATAGAGCTTATCATAAAAATATGTTTTTCTGACATCCGGGCGGAAAATGATATTTTCTTCAGCTGTGCAGAATGAAATTGCCGCTTACTGGCTTCTTAGGGAAAAAAAATAGTATACACATCTAGGATAGTAAAAAAGAAAACCTCTGATCACAAGTTTGTTGAGTCAGTCGAGGTCGAGGCCTGTAATCTGTGACATTTTTTAATTTCTTATTATACTATTTATACTGTTGTATAATAGTAAACACTATTTTGTTAAAAGAATATATTTTGTATTTGATATCATTCTCGGAAGCTCAGACTTGCCAAACTAAAATAAACACGAAGCCTTCATAAAATAAATAGCAATATCAAGATCTGACATTAAAACATTCAAAATACTTTGAACAATGGTTTCCCTAATCATTAGTTGGATTTTTTTTATAATCACCAAAATTATTTAGGCAACATACTTCTGAAAATTGAATGTATTACTATCCGTCCGAATTTATTTTCTTTCCGCAGCTATTATTGAAAAAAGTTGGCATTCACAGGATACCATGTACCAGGATACCAGGTAGATGATATCTAATCATCGTAGTCGAAAATTGCTAACCATTTTATTCATAAACATAGACTAAAGTAATCATAGGCTTAAGTTGACATTGGTCTTTATCGCACAGTAATAGACTACATAATCGATTTAAGAAAATCATGCGAGCATTTTACATTTTACTCCATGTTTATCAATAAGACGGTAAAAGTTTAAAATCAAAGTCATTCTTTAATTCTTTTGTTTCCCGTGTTAATAAATTCAATGCGTTTTTCACTAAAAGCCCGAAACAGTCATAAAAAAATATATATGGGACAAACTATCTATATTATTAAGACATCAAATAATTCAGCCATTTATGTCTAAGTGTTAAGTTTTTCTTAAAAATTAAAAAAATAGTACCACTTTTAACTTTTTAATGACAAACTAACTAACCTAACTGTCTATAAATTGAGCTGACAAAGATTTTAGATTACCTGCACATTATACTGCTCCTGTATCTGCTGCACGTAGGTGGAATTGATGTCAGGGAGCGGCTGAGAGGGCGCCACTATCGGCAACTCGAAGCAAAATACCAGCGGGGTTAGCGCCTGCATATAATCAAATAATTTACACTTATTTTAACAGCTGGGAAGCTAGGGTTCGATTCCTGACGGAAATACGCATTTGTTAAATAAACATCTGGATGTCTATTTATTTGTGTTTTGGGACTTAATCTATTCCTGTACCTATTTATGTATTTTTATGCATTCCAAAGTTGTATGCAAATGTAGTAGAACCAAGGCATCTATGCACCACAAGTAGCCAAAGATACTAAGTCTAACAATGCGATGGATGGCAAACCTATCGCCAATCTTGTTTTTGTTAGGAAATTGGGTAATACAGGGTAACTTTGAAAGGACCGGCCAAATTTAAATATAAAGGGCTATAGGCTTAAATGGTAATGCATTTTAAACATAACTGCCAAATTGTGATATTTACTTTCATTTAAAACAGTCCTCAAAACTCCTTATTTGTTGTCACGTTATGTCGTGACTCGTGCCTGGTACGAGTTATGACGTCACCAGCCTGCGAATGTGACTGGGTCGACGGGAACCAGCTCAATATTTTGTTTACGTTATAGCCATGAATCTTGTAATTTGCGTTTGATTAAAAATGTAAATTGTTTTTTTTTAATTTTTAGATTTTTCATAGATCGAAAGTGTTATCGATTCCGAAGCCTTTTCCAAAATTTAGCTGGTGCTTTAGATGTAATCCTGTATATAGGAATTATTTTGCCACTTAGGATCGACACAGGGTTCTCATGTCGCTATCACCAACAACTAGGCCAAAGAGGCATAGAGGCTAATCGTGGTTGATGGTGAAAAAAAATCATCTAAGTGGCAAGTGGTGATTTTCATTTTAGGTCGTTCTGTGTAAATACTAGCTCTGGTAAGAGAATGTTCGTCTGCAAAGTAAAACCAAAGAAGGAACCACTCACCCTAACTCTAGCGCGTGCTCTTTCAACCCGCTCCATGTCCCCAGCTATGGAAACCTGGTTGCTCTTCTCCATAGTACTTGTCCGGTTCGAGTCGGGGAAGTGAATATGGCATCCAGTCTCCTCCATTACGCGTTTTATAGTTAATCCTCCCTGATGAAAATACATGGTATAGTATTCAAGACACCACCTTCGGATAGCACGCGAGCGATTTGATCGTGGAATGTCAAACTACATCTATTACATTCGCATTGTATATCTACTTTGTCAATCTTTCATCTGCCATTCTTTCTACATGACCGAACTAGTGAAGCATGTCGTTTCTCATTTTTACAAGATTCTTCGAAACCAGCGTGTTTGTATGAAAGGGAAACGAATGCGGAGGAAGCCAAAAAGGCTGCAAGGATTGCGAGATGTCGCACAATTCTATTGATCACGTTAGGGATTTCGGGTGAAGATGTATGTATGTATTGGAAAGGCCAAACCATGGTGGTATTACTATTGGAAAAGTACTATGTAGCAACTTGCCCGGGTAGGGATCCTAGCTGTATTATTAAATAAACGAAGACTAATGTGAATATCAGGTTGAACCGTGGAATACTTTATGTTTATTGATAATACGGTAACCGCCTAATTAATAAAAATGGACTAAAGTAGGAATGAAATTATGTTGATATTAAATCATGTTATAATATATCGTCGATGAAGTACCAATACCTCCTAACTGACAATTTTGCCCAAAACTACTTTTTTATTACAATAGACATAAAATTCATATTCGCATAGATGGAATTCACTCCTATCTAAAATTTCTTAACGAATAAGCTTCCTGAGCTATGTGAAAATATCTACTAAGTCAAAGAATTCATTCGTTTGTAAGTATTTTATGAAAATATCTCCTAACTGCAGCGGCAACCGACTACATTCGGTCGCTCTCTGCATTTGACTGCTTAACTGACTATTATAGAACGAAACGAACGATTTGTGAAATGATTGATGAAGTGGAATTAAGTATAAATAAAAACACTAAATTATTATTTAAAAAAACATTATTCTAATTAAGAGTCTCAAAAAAATGATCATGATACTCTGTTTCAATATTTTGTATTGATATGCCAAAGATAAAAGATATTTGTTTTAAGTAGTCTCATAGTTTTTAATCTGACATTTGCGTCTATCCATGAAATGACTGACGTTTTTAACAGTAAATGTGTACTTTGCACAAATTATTATAAAGACTTATGTACAAGTACTTTGACATG
>NJDD01000871.1:95560-108067 GCA_002245505.1 Calephelis nemesis
ATTGATCTGGCACGGCCTCATTACCTAGGTGCATCAAAAACCCGATTTTTGATAGATGTGTCCCTTACTAGGTTTTGAAATTTTACAGCTGATTTACCGGCGACGCCTAAAATTTTTGCAGGAGTAAATCCCTACTTACAAATGAATAACATACCTCTTCCTATATCGACCACAAAATTAAATCATTTGCAATGCATGAAAAATGTATTACCATCAGATTGCCATACTTATTACGATACGTTGCCTAAAATTTAAGCTTAAATTCATTTATTTTTAAAAAGTATGTAACTACATAAAAAAAATAGAAAGCCGAGAAGATTTTTTGCTCTTTTTGTTTTAATTTTTAGTTTTCTAAAAGACATTTTTGAAAAATATTCATGTTTGGTTTGAGTTCGATGATTGTTTTGTTATTATCATTATAAAATATTGTGAATTATTAATTTTAAATAAAATAATTCAGTCAATTATAAGTTTTCCTTACAAGAAATAACTCCCAACATTAACCCTTAATTTGGCAGAAAGATTAAAACTAATTTTTAAGAAAAAAAACCATATATACTTCTTTGTTAGGGTCGTAAAAAATCTATGTTAATTTTTTACAACATTACCAAAGCAGGGTATGAAAATGAAAAACAAAGTTATGAAAAAGTTTTTTATTTTTTTACGTGAAAGTCGTAGAAACAGTTTCGCTTTTTGGTCAAACACAGTCGTGTATTGCACTTCATGCATGCCAATGTCGAATATCCTGCCTTACATAAGCGACAACGACCTTTTTCCACAATCTGGAGTAGGATACAGATCGAATTACAGGAGATAACGGTGTGCCATGGTCTGATTCGGAGTAATGAGTTCGGTCACTGTCATTTTCTTGGTCGCTATCTAACAGGTTCATACGTTCGAATGATGAATCGAGTGATGGTGCCGGTGAGGCTGACACGGTGGATTCTTGATGTTCTTCACTGTCTGTGTTATCACTTTCGTCAGATCGTGCGTTATTAGCAGGGATCAAAGCAAATATGCGGTTAGTTCTAGCTCGCTGAAGCACCTACAAAGAAAACAAAACAGCACATGCAACCAAAAACAGATAAAAAATATATGTAAAAGCACAGTTTCACAGTTAAAACATTAAAAAGTATTACTTTGGTAAATTAATACGGCTTAGGCGATGTTGCCTTTTTACCACAAACACAAAATGCACCACTATGGCGTGTAATTGGCAAGGTTACTTTTTTACCACATTTAGGTTAGGAGGCGATTTTACAATTAGCAAGCCAGAATCTTATTGAAAACGTTAGTACACATCATAGTTAGTAATATTCAATGAAAATATTAGCACCTTATCCTAAAAAAAGTAATTAAATTGTTATTACTTACAGATCGGCTCGTCATGTTGCACGGCATCTCAGCTGACTAATTGAAATAGTGATGTCCAATAGTTAAAAATTCAAATCGAAATATTTTTTAGTGTTGTATTGTGTCCACTTACTAATTAAAATCGATCGATTTTAGTAAAATAGAATTACCGAACGTCTCAGATTTTTTCAAAATGTATGTTGCTGAGAGGTTGCAGAATCAAATTAAGGGGTTAAAGTGGATTTTCAAGTTCTAGAATCAATATCTCCTAAGTGACTAAATCCCTATAAAACGTAAACATAACCACATCCCATTATAACCAATAAAAAGGTAATGTATTAGAAACTATTTTACTACCAATAGTTAATCAAAATAAATAAAATCTTTTTTATAAACAGTTTTTTTCTTCTGGTGTAAAATTAGATTCTTAACACTTAGAAGGTATTGGTACTTCATCGACGATATCACGTTGCAATAAAGACTATAATATAACACCAGGTTAAACATTGGCGTACTTTACTTCGTATTTATTAAGACTACAAACGGCTTATTAATCCACGGTTCACGGACTTACGTGGGAGTAAAATTAAGTTGATATAGCCTGTATGTCATTGTAATAAGGACTATATACCAGGTTGAGCCTTGGAGCATTTTACTCCGTTTTTAACACGCTTTTATTAGCTCGGGCTGTATGTAAGTATGTATGTAACGGAATCTTTGAGCTCATTTTTTACCAGTTTGAGAAGCGTGATAAATCTGAAACTTTGTTGAAGTATCAAGGGTCGATGACAATACAATAATATGGTACTGTCGAGCTGATCTGATGATGGATCCGGAAGATATGAACTAGAACTTCATGATAGATGATCGTATCATAGCCGTGTTTGGACTTGTTAGAAAGGTCTTGTAATGAACTTTGACCACAATTAGGTTTCAAGGTCTGATGATGAAGCCGGAAGATTGGCACTTCGAATATCCATTCCATGATGAATATCGTATCATAACCGTGTTTGGACTTGTTACAAAGTCTTGTAATGAACTTTGACCACGATTAGGTTAAAAGGTCTGACGATGAAGCCGGAAGATAGGCACTAACTAGCATTCCATGATGTAATGTCGTATCATAGCCGTGTTTGGACTTGTTAGAAAGGTCTTGTTATGAACTTTGACCACAATTAGGTTTCAAGGTCTGATGATGAAGCTGGAAAATAGGCACTAGTATTCCATCATGGAATATCGTATCGTAGCCGTTTTTGGACTTGTTACAAAGGTCTTGTAATGAACTTGGACCACAATTAGGTTTTAAGGTCTGAATATAATAACATGGTACTATCGAGCTGTTTTGATGATGGAGTCGGAAGATTTGAGCTGGATCGTATCCTAGTAGTTTCGGTAACGACGGTGAGCTTCTAATTCAGCCTATCCGGCATCCGGTGGAAAGGCGCATGCTCCCAGGGATTTTAAGTTGAACATCTACCGTGCACAAGATGCAAGGCTGTACAGTAGACAACGCCGTGGTGTACTAAGGGTCCCGTACTTTTGCGGATGGACAGGCATATGTGGCACTAAGTCGAGTAAAATCTCTTAGTGCCTAGTGGTCTCCAGATTGAAGAGCTAGATTGTTCTAAGCTGACAGGTAAGACACCATGCAATACAGACGCACTGGCCGAAATGGAGAGGATGCGAGCTCATTCGTCTATTTGAAATATGTTATGTTTAAAATATGCCATTAGCAAAGACTAAAAAGTGTAAAATTAATAATAGTTTAAAAAACTCGCTGTTATTGCTAATCGAACTAAAAACTAGAAAATAAATTTTAATAAAGAGAAGTTTTATATAACAGTAGCAGAAGATCGAACAATCAATCATACTGCATCACCTCACAAAAAAATATAATAAAATTTAAGTTATTTACAGAAGAAATTAATCCAGAGTAAAAAGCGTGGTAAAAAATTAGTAAAATTTTACTGCGGTTCAAAACTTTATAGATTGTTGCCAATAGAATTATTGTATTGTTTAGAGCACCTGGATTAATTTCTTCTGTAAATAACTTAAATTTTATTATCATATTATTGTGAGGTGATGCAGTATGATTGATTGTTCGATCTTCAGCTACTGTAATATAAAACTCCTCTTTATTAAAACTTATTTTCTAGTTTTTAGTTTGATTAGCAATAAAAGCTTTTTTTTAGTTTTATTAAACTATAATTTATTATTAATAAAGATGGTTACCGCCTTATTAATAAGCATAGACTAAAGTAGGAGTACATTGAAGTTTATATTTTCGTAGTCTGTATCCCATCCTAATAAAGACTAAAAGTACTTTACTTCGTGTTTACTAATAAGACAATTTGTGTTTACCAAATTTATTTTTCCAAACCCCAGCGGAAAAAGGGTGTGTTATGAGTTTGACATGTTCGTGTGCGTCTAAGGGTCTGTGGTGTCATAGCTCCTAAACGAAACCGATGCGGCTGTATTGTTTGACTTTATCAAAATGATGACAATTACAATAATTAATTATTTAGTTTTGTAAGTAGATAAAAAAAAATTAAATGAATGATACTTTATAAATACTTCGTACGTACCTTCCCTATTATATGAGAGTGGTCCGTGTAGCTGACATCTATCTTCATGGTGACTCTGTTACTCTGTGGACAAAACTATTCTTTAAAACTCTAGTTTACTTGAAAACTTAAACACTAAAATTTTTGTATCATGAAACGTCAGTTTCTAGACGCTAGATGGTATTCTGTGCAGCTGGTTGGCCACATTTGTACCAACAAGATAAGTAACCTTTTCTTACCATCATATCACCAGTGCTCTCTATTGACTTGATACACACTGATTAGTGGAGTGGCAGTCGATCAGCAAACGTTGCCTTATTACATTACCTTACCTAAGGTCCGGTAAAACAGTGTTAAACCAGCAACAGCAATGGTGGCAACAGCCGTCTCTAACCATCTGAAGAGCCATCCTGCTTATTTGTTAACATACTTATAAAAAAGTCCGTGGGTGGTAAAAAATAAACTCTTACTCTTGAATATCGATTTATACAAATTAGATATTGTTAAATGACAATTAGGTTACAAAAAAAATTCAAGAAATCCGATAAAATAATTTATTGTTTATTAAGACCTAAGTGTCAATAATTCGTTACTATTGTGTAGAAGAGCCTATAAAATAACATATCCGGTTCTTTCTAACATGTCACGAATCGAGATTCAAGATTAGCCCTACTTGTCAAAGAAATATAATCAAATGTTGGACATAGAATTGGACAAAAATATTTAAGGAGTGGAGTAATGCTGGTACATTAGGACCAAAATGTTAAAAGTTATGTTTGCAGGGCGATTTTGCTTATTTTTTAAATATTAATTGATCGAGCAACCTTGATAACCCTGAGCTCTCCAAACCGGGCAACAACAGACATTGGCGTTATGGTGGTGAGCGTTCAGTGTCGAGAACTCTATTACTTACCAAATATTTAGTCTATAACCTCCGTGTTAGTCCGGGTCCCATGAGTAGATTTTTTTATGATATTGGAAGGCAACAAGCAGACGGATTTCGTGATGGTAAGAAATTAATGCCGCCTAGAGACAACAAAGTTGGCAATGGTGCGTTGCCAACCTAAGACCGAGATGTTAGGTTTCGAGCAAAAAGTAAATTTAACGGCTACCCTTACCTCTGAACCGGAACACGTCAACGGCAAGTACCGACGTAATGGCGACAGGAATAGGTAAGGCGGTGATACCAATCCGGGCGAGTCGCTAGGAAGCTCTACCACCTATTGTGTGTTCCATCTGCCTGTCTACCAGACTCATAAGATTTAAAATAGGTCTTTACAGAGTGTTGTTTATCAACTTGCCCAGATAAAGATCCACCGCACTACCTATTTCTACCGCCATAATGACTGCCACGTTCCGGTCCGGAGGGTAGGGTTATCGAAAATACTTAAGGCCTTCCGTCTCGGCCCCAGGACAGCAACGCACCTATAACATCTATGGTGTTTTGGGCCATGGTTGTCTCTTATCATCAAGACAACAACCTGCTTATTAGCTGACCTCTATCATAAAAAACCGAATGTAGTAAGTACAATTAGATACGAGTACCTATGTTAAGCTTATAACAATATAGGGCGAGGACTTATTTCTGAAATAATCATAGTGTCAGTGCTTATGCAGAAATAGTTAAAGCAGTGATACCAATCCGGACGAGTCGCTGTGAAACTCTACCACCAAGTCAAATGTTATGATGTTAGTGACGGTAAACCTATGCTCGCCTTTTACGACCTGCCTGGTAGGAAGGCAGGTGGTCTGGTTTTGGATGATCTGGTTGGATGGATGGTCTATCGGTTCTGCAAAGGAGCCCAGACCAACACTTGTAAAGAGTTCATCTCTATAGGATGACCGTAGCCTTGGTATAAAGAGAGAAAATGATAACCAGACGGATCATTTTATATTATAGTAAAAGGGACCACCATAATTTCCAATAAATATCACAACTGTTAGGTAGGTCTTGATCCTATGACCGCAAACGTGTGCAAGTCTACTGGTTACACAAACCTTTAGCTCGGAACAATAGCGAGCACTAACGTTATGTCGACATGAATTTGTATGTCGGTGGTGCTGCTGCCCCAGCACTCTGCTATGTTATGACTAATTGAGATAATCCAGTAACCTAAATTAATAAATTACCTCTGCGATAAGGTGGTCTCATCCCGATGTCACGTTTGTTACAATTCTTTTATCCTACCTACTGGTCACTGGAGTCCAAAATGGTACACTACGTAGTTAAATTATTTCTAAACTTTTCCAACAAATTACACAAAATTAGAACAAGGTACCTATATTTTCAGTGCCTTGTAAAAATCTCAGTTCAAAATGACGCACTCTCATGCTCCACAATATAATTTTACGCGAAACCTTACAATAATTAACATTAAACAAAGGCATACGTTTGCAAGACTCTTCGTTGGCTTTTATTTTTTGTTTGTAGTACAGACAGACTGCATTAGACAAAGGGATCGCCACATTCGTCTTCATACCTAACCAGACTATCAGACTTGGAGGGTACATCACATAGTTATCACAAAACTTAAGCAAGTACAGCTACATTAGGTAGTTGACTTGTCATAAATATATTTCTGATTTCCCCGTTGTTGGTTCAGGTCCATTGAGTAAAATTGACCATCGCCTCTCTGATAAGCAGCTCGTAATAGACAAGCACAGATTAAATAGACTACTACCAACAAGACCACTAGTGGTAAAATGCTGTGCAACTTGCCCGGGTAGGGCAAGCCGTTTTATCTATTCCTCATATGCTGTCTGTCTGTAGAGTAGCCGGTAGCACAATAGGTTTAACAACTCTGATAAAGACACCGACAATAGGCAATGAGAACAAAATACATCAAAGTCTATAGACCACGGTGGTCTTTTACCAACAGAACCGGGTGTTTGTTTGCTGACTTCGTATTAAATACTACTTCGTATTAAGTACTAAGTTTTTACGTTTTCTACATAAATGTATTTCTCTTGTATTATTAATTATAACCTGAAGCTGTCTGGTAAACATAACTTGTAGCAGTAACTGACATTAGTCTGATAGAAACATTATGAAAGAAAAGTAAAAGAAACAAATAAAACTGAAAAACAAAGAAATACCCTTGTGTCCAGAAGTTGCATAATTTTCTCTCTCGCAAGCTTGACATCATCAGGGCGACCAGCTATACGCACATGAGGATCTAGGCACAATATTCATTGTAATTAATACACAATCACTTTTCAAACAATTAAAATAGTTCCTTTTTTAAAAAAATAACGGTACATAAAAGTTAGGTAAGTACCTAAATACTCTAATAAATCTGTAAAATTGTTGATTCTTATTTTTTTAATAACATCGTAAACTAATTCATCATTATTTTCAACGAAATCCATTTTAATTCATTAAAATAAAATTTAAATAAAAATTGATTATAAATCTTAAGTGACGTGTGCCTGTGAATGCATTGAAAAAATAATAAATTTTTTAATAAGCGCGAACTACATCCCGCCAGACGGGCGCCGTGCACCGTCATTTTGGCGCCACGGTGCGTGGCTGGCGCGATGTCCCGCCGAAAAAATTGGAAACGTTTATTTTCAAAATTTTTTACGTTCCTTTTTATGCATTAAACGTACTAAAACTAATGCTAAAATTATTAATAATTATGCTGTGTCGTAAAAAGTTAATAAACTCCGTTGTTAATGTAGTCGTAGGTAGGCAGTTAATTAATATTAAAAAAAAATACTTTTGTAATGAAGATAACTGTATTGAATTCTTACCTTTTTTTGAGCGAGCTCCAATTTTAAGTCGGGCTGGCCAGTTTATTAAAGTATTTGTTTCATTCATTACCCTATGAAAAAATGCTTGAGCAGTTTGGGATTCTTCCAAGTTATCTACAAAAAAATATGAGTAATGAGAAGAGTTTTATAAAATAGGTTCTTGCTCGTATGTAGGTACCTACTCAACGGTCAAAAATATTACAGAATTTCGTTTTGTAACGGCTAGATGTGTAGGTACCAAATTAATGTCTGACTATAAAAATAACTAGTTATTTTACCAGCCAACATAGATTCCAGACGGCGTCGGTCAACACGAAATCTTTCTTGATAAACATCTTCAGCACTATTCAGTCCAAGTATAACCGCTAATTTCTGTAAGTCTTCTGCTGACGTCACGGAATTGCTTGTTCCACTTTCAGATGCCTACAAATTGTAGTCGCGATATTATATGCTATATTTTTTTTTATAACATCTTAATTCATTATATTGTTCACTATCATTTCTTTAGAGTTGTTTTACTAATTAATCTAAGTACTTTTAATAATTCGTTTGTGAAATACAAAATGGCGGCTGCCTATCATTTAAAACGTTTTTATAATCACTTAATTAATTTTTACATGTTTTAGAGCAAAATATACGAAAAAACTTACCTCGCTTTGTGTATCTTTATCGGAGTTACCTTTAAACTCAGAAATGTGTGATTTCGTACTTAAAAAGTTGTTTGAAGCCATTTTAAATAAAATAAGTTTCGATAAAATAATAAAATCGTCAAATAACAATTGAATAAATATTAAGTATTCGTCCTACAATGCTTTCATACACATAATTAAACGATTTTATAACAAAATTTTTCAAATATTACACAACAACTTGATTTAATGGTAATCCAGGCCCAACTACTTAAGAATAGTAAAATAATCGATTTAGTAAACTTATGAGGGTAGTTAAACATTTCAGACAAATTATCGTATACCTGTCTATTGTCCGTACCTAGTAGGTACCTACATGTTCTGCATTAAATTATCAAAAAAAGTGTAGCTAAGTCAACTTTTCTGAATAATATTATAAATTACATATTAACACAGAGTGTAATAATTCGACTATGTATAAAAATAGATTACATGATTTACCTAATTAAAATAATTTAAAAACTGCATAATAGGTAAGTACAGTGACGTAAAAAAATCATTCCATTCAACGTTAGTATTTTAGTATTGATGTGCGTGAGTGTTCCTACAAGGAGGCCCGTCTTGAATTAGCCAATGAAAGGATGGATGTTGCTGTCAAGAAGGCACCAACATAATGTTTATTTATTTCTTAGTTAATGTTGCCCATTTTTGAAAGGAAACTATTTTGTTTTACTTGAATGGCCATGATGAATACGACTATGGCTAATTTAATAGCTAACTTCTTACTTCTCTCAATCAGTATGTTTTTGACTTTTGTATGGAATTGAAAGGCAAATAATCAAATGTATTTTTTGATGGTAAGAAGCGTTCTTGGATTTGAGATTTAAAATTCTTACCAGATATAAGTAGCTTAAAATGATAATTACCATTCATCACTGGGTAAGCGTGTAACGAGTAGGTATGTACGACAATGTCTCTTTTTTTCAAAATTCACTAGTGGCATTTTATTATGTTTCTGTGTCTTTTAAATACAATCAAACTTTTTTTTACATACGCAAAGAAATGTTTGAACTGATATAAAAAAAAACTATAATTTAATTATTTTAAGTTTTGTCTGTACGCGATTTGCTTACTTTTAAAAAATGTATTTTTCAAGTGAAAGTATCCTAGATACTACAATGGAATAAAAATCGCCTCTTTAATATCACCTTACACCACCATAGGAACGAAGCTATGAAGGTTCACTTTTCAAAAAAGATAGCATTTACTTTTATCATAAGATCTGCATTATATCACGATACATACAAAGTTCCCTTAACTATACATAAAAATGTAGATGGACCCTTTATGAGTATACCATTCATTCGTTTCTCCATTTTTATGTTCAACCAAGAATAGGCAAATTTACGAATGAAATGGTTTGTAGATGAAATTTGGTTCCAGATATGCATTAAGTACACACGTACTTACGTACGTACGTAGCTCCTTTACTGTACACAAATGTGGATGGACCCTTACCATTCATTCGCTCTTCCAATTTTATGTTAAACCAAGGAAAGGCAAAAAGACGAATAAGATTGTTTATACATCGAACCAAGCCATCGACTTATACTCCCTGTTGTATCATAATATAATAAAATCAAAAATACTGCCTACAGCGAATGAATGTGTTCTTATTCTTACGATGTCCATCGATTATCTAACATATTTTTTTTTGCTGACATAGTTACCTAGTACCTGAAATCACTGTTACTTAGCAGTTAAAATGGCAAATGAAATATGTTTTCAATTGAAATATTAGATTAAATGAAATGCTTGATAACGATTATGACGTAGGTACCAACTCATATCAAACACTATTCAAAGGATCCTTAAATGATTTGCACCTGGCACCAAAATTTTTTTAAAATTTAATATTTGTACCTAATAGACATAAATATATAATAATATAATAGTTAGATATTTGAACTTGCAGTAAGTATGTAATAAGTACATTTTACAAGATGTGAATAATAATTAAACATTGTTTAATAATATCTCCCTGCTGTCATAATTATTGTGTTTAATATTTATTTAATTCTTTTTAGAATCAGACTCAGTGTTTTTTTTAATTTACCACAGAAATAGTAATAGCCCTCCTTTTACAATGTTTGATAAAAAAAAAAACTTTTGGAACGCATCGACGTGCTAGGATGGTGGGAATAATAAGTATATTGAGAGAAATAGAAAAAAATAATTATGTGTGTTGAATAAAGAAAAGCAAAAAATATCATTCATTATTTGGCTGGCGTTTATATGAATGAAACCATTTTCATCGAAACGAAACGTAATCCATTGAAATGTATTTTGAGCGCTTACCGCTTGAGGTCGCGTCAGTCGGGTTTCTTCGTTTGCCGGTGTTGGGTGTTCCGAATTCTCGGCTCAGTTTACGTGTTTTAAGTTGAATATTCTGAAATTAGATTTTAACGTTTTGTATTAAGTTTTAACTACAAATATTTAGTATATTAAGACATAGTTTAAGTTAATTAGAGTGCTAATTTTTAGTGTTTAAGTGTGTTTAGTGTTTTGAAATATATATAGCAGGTGAGTAACGAAATACTTTAAACAAAATAGGTAGATAATATGTAATTAACAAAATGAAAAAAAAAATTCTTTGTTAAATTATGTTATCAAGAGTTTGTTAATAAAATGGCTCTTAAAAAATCACCATAGCATTTCTATTCTAATACAAAATTTATAAGTTAGGTATATACTTATAAATTTTACAAATAGAAAATTTCAGTAGGTACAAACTTATATCACGTTCACGACATGAAATTGTTCCAGATATTAATGAATGAATACCTTTTTTTGCTCATGGTTTTGCATAAACTTAACCCCAAGCGATTATGGTTTGTTTGACTACATATTAAAATCTATTTTGCTTTAGTGCATCTTGTTGTGAAAATAATTATTAAGGGGATCGTACGCCGGCGGGGTACCTATCCCTATTTTTAGCGTGAATAGCAAAACTATTTCGAATCAATAGGACAAAACTACAAAAGAAACGTTGTGTACGATTTATAACAAGTACGACATCGGTAAAAAGTAGGGTTGCCAACTTTTTCTGACGAAAAATAAAGTACATAGATCCGACACATACACTCAGAATTCCTTCGAAACTAGAATTTTATAAAATAAATTCGAATGTAGTTTCATAGCTATATACCTAGGTATGGCAGACCATATAAATAGGATTAATGTTACAACATTTTAACATTAAATACCATACTACATACCTACCTACTCATTAATTTTTTTTAAGTTTTTCAAGCACACGTTTTTGGCGGTTCTTGCAAAAAATATCAATTTTGTGTAATTTTTAAGAAACTACATGTGTAGGTAGGTATGCCTAATAAATATTTAAAGAATTTAGAAGTTTTGACTAAACTAAAGCTACCTGTTTCAGCTTTGCCGCCTTTTTGTTACTAACCGTTACTGATAAAAACTTACTGATAATGTTGTGATAGTGGGGTACATAAGTAAAACTACCTAATACCTATCAGGTATATGACAATTTTAGGCCCGCCAACATACCTACCTACATTTTTTTACACAAACATATTAATGATGTTGATGCTGGAAACAGCATTTTGTATGGCTTCCCACCTACCTATCTACCTATTTGTCTAATGGAATAATGTAGTAAAAACAGTATGATATTGTTTCTGACAGTAGGTATGTTTTGGTAACCCTAGCAAGACTATAAAGGCGGTGATAATAAAATTTGTTCTTGACCTATAGGATCGTAGGTTTTATTAAAAAGTTTTGTTACTTGTTTTACCGTTTGCACATTGTGCCAGGTACCGACTCCAGCAATCCTAAAGCAAGGACCACTCGATTTTTGAACAGAGCACACCTAGGCCACAGTATAAAGAATTCTACCTATCAGTAGTCCAACTCCTTTGATAATGAATTCATGCAGACATTTTATATACCTACTCACGGCAAGCCAGTCAAGCGTCAGGGTTGTCAAATAATAACATTTTAAACATTTCATCTAAAAGTTTTATTTTAAAATGGCAAACAAAAAAATGTGAAGTTAATAATGAAACCGATAAGGGTCTTGCTGAAGTTTCGTCCACAAAATTTTCATCCACAATGGACGAAACGACACCTTTTATTTTTTTCACCAACGATTCATTCACTATCAAATTATTGAAGTTGTT
>NJDD01000871.1:109385-121973 GCA_002245505.1 Calephelis nemesis
CTGCCGCTCGCTTCCCCGCGTTCCCCCCAGCGTTGCTCTGTGCAAGTACATGAGTCGGCCGACTGTTAGTATTAGACTGTGCCTAGGCCGAAAGCAGGCGGTCATTTTATGTAAAGGCTGAAATTTATTTGTAAGATATTTATAGGTACCTAAGTAACCTTTATGTGAGATATGCGCTTATCATTTATTATTTAGTAGAGGGATAAATTACATAAACACCATTAAGCTGGTATTGTCTATTATGGGTAAAAAGAGTGTAAACACACATTGAATTAGTGGGCAGGTAGGTAGGTAGTTATACACTTCAACACTGGTTTTGATTTTTGTGAAGAAGCATGGTGCTTTTAACCACCATAATATTGCGCTTAGGTTAAAAATCCACTTACCTACCTTTTAGCAATATTTAATCGGTCTTTACACTATTTCAAGTATAGCAATAGCATGTCGAAGAATCATTCAAAATGTCCTGACTCAATTTTGAACTATTGATACTGTAACATTTATCATCTTGCATTTTTACTTTCGTGACTCGTCGCTTTAGACAAAATGCACCTAGGTTTGTTTTCTAGGTAGGTATAGGTATACTAGCGGGCAGCGGCACGCTATGACAGCCGGTTTGACGTTTATTTTATTTTTACCTATATGTATTTTCGTTTTATTAAACATTTCTAATTGACTATTGCTTGCCGTGATTGTAATATATACAAAACGTATTTTCGTCGAGCATTTATTTTTAATTTTGTTTGATTGTAAATAATATTGACATTCACATCACTATTGTATTTGTAATGTCAAACCGGCCATCATAGCTTGCCGTTATTATAAATATTTTTTTTTTCAGTAGCTAATTAATATTTATAACTACCTACTTACACAGAAAATAAGACAATCATGGCCGCAAGGGCAATGACCTCTAGTAAATCGTTTTCTTTGGCCAGTAGACGGTCCAGTTGCATGTATAAAATACGTTTTCACTTACACAAGCTTTACTAGATTTTCTCAATAATAACATAATTTACCTCGATCACCTCTGCTGTAGTTAGGTACATGGTAGGTATTACTAATTGGATACTATTTGCAGCCTTTAAGAATCCAGACACGTCGGCGACGCAATTTTATAATTGGCTGGTTGGGTCAATATTTTAATTTGGCTTTAGGGCTGTAAAAATTGTGTCCATTGCGCTGTATACTGCTTGTGCTGTGTGGCACTTCTCCTTTGTACAATCTATTATCTAGTCAACCGAAGGATTGAAAGTCAAAAGAATTGCGTCGATTGCTTAGTTTTAAAACTTTAACCGACTATGACTTTAAGAAAGATGAGGTTCTCAATTAAACTGTATTTTTTAATGTTTGTTACACGATAAGTCGGCCAGTAACAAACTGATTTTAAAGCTCCTTTTTTAGAAATGTAGGTCATTATTCCAAGGTGGTCGGTCATGGAGTCATTCATTTTATCATGATCCAACTCATGGTTTTTAATATGCATTGGTAATAATCCCAGTTACAATTGGGATATTGATAAAATGTATGTGAGACTATAATATTATCAGAATCACAAGCTAAGTTTAGAAAAAATATTTATCAAATCGCCACGTGGTAATGAAATAATACCTAATTGGTGTTCTCAGAAAGAAATTTCAATCCATTTGTGTCATAAATAAATTTGTGATGGATCTGAGTTTTCATATTATTAGTTTTCATAAACATACAATTATTTAATAAGCATTTCTATGTGTTAATAAATTTGATTAACACTCGTTTATAATCTTTCGACCGCATAAATTGCGTACCTATCTTGGGGTTTAATCAATTCGTGTGATTAATAATTTGTTAATTTTTTTATACACGTGTATTTTCTTTACTATCGTGTAGATGCGAAGTATTTAGGAAATTAGCCACGCACGTAAAATAATAGAAAGATCACAGTTTTGCAATTACTTATACGCTTTTATTGGTTGAAATAGCCTTGGCCTAGAATGAAATATGTCAAGACTCTTTTTAATAAATGACAAGTTTAATTTGTCAATATTTTATAAAGAATGAATCGGAATTTTGGTGCCATAGTGAAAGAAGATGGACGTAGTTTTTTCGTAATTATTGAACTTTGTGTAAATTATGAATAATATTAGTTAATTTAGTTGGCAATTAGTTTAAGTTAGTTCAGCAAGATGCACAAATGAAATATTTATAGAGAAATTTAGTGTATCGTTTTTTCCTTGCTTCCGCCAAATCTTACTAAATGAGCTTCAGTAACGAAGCCACCGCTTTGCTCAAGACCCTGACATGACTTTGTAAATAATGACATAAGACTTAAAAATAATTTATTAATACTGAAAACTTCACAGCGTGGCCTAAAGGGTTTCGTGTTTAAAAATTGTACCTATGCTTATTAAATTTTGTAAATTTGTAGTTGTGCCGACAAATGTGCCACCTGGGCCAGCTTAATATTTTTTCTTACCTCATCACTGATTGACTGACAAATTGCTTCCTTTGTCCCTTTGTATGCTTAAATCTTTAAAACTGCGCAACGGATTTTGATGTGTTTTCTTTAATAGATAAAGTGATTGAAGAGGAAGGTTTGTATGTATATTTTATAACCGTGCGAAGCCGAGGCGGGCTGCTAGTTTTTTGAATATTCTAATAAAATTATTGATTCCATGTTATGGCAAATTCAAAAAAATCAAAACGTAAAAAGGTTTTCAATAGACAGCACTTAAACTATTTTAAAACAAACACCTGCACCGTATCCTAATCGTATACTTGTGGAAGACTTCTAGTAGTCATACTTAACAGGAACAAAACAATAATTTGTTTTTAGAGTTTTTCACTAGGTTGATCATTCACTAGATTGAAAGGTTGATCGGTAAAATATCTTTTTCCCGTGTTGGCCCGGGCTCCTTTGCAGAGCAGAATGGACCACCTGCCTTCGTTCCTAGCAGCTTGTAGAAGGCAGGCGTAGGCCTTATCGTCACTACCACCATGTTATCTGACTAGGTGGAAGAGTTTCGAAGCGATTCGTCTGGATTGGTACCACTGCGTTTACATATTACTCCTGCTGTAGTGTCAGTTTCTGCAGATCCGGTTTAGATGACAAAGTAGCCGGATAACTAACTCACTTTTGCTCAAGGCCGAACATCCCGGCATTAGGTTGGTAACGCACTATTACCATCTTTGGTGTTTTTAGGCGACGTATATTTCTTCATTAGTCTGTTTGTTTGCCTATATCATAAAAAAGTCAACGACTTAAAATCTTTAATTTGTCAACACACCTTTAACTTCTTTGGTGCCTATATTACGCCTAGTATTATTACCTTCCATAAGATCTGTTTGTCTTTCTATATTCAAAAAAATGTCGAGTTGTTGACAACTGGATTATAATCATAATAAATCCTGCTAACATTAGGGCCGCTTGTACATTCCCGGGTTATTTTTAATATTGAGTTAAACTGTCAAATATAACGTGATTTAACACTTGTTAGGCGCTAACTCAGTGTTAAATACTTAACATAGGAACGTAAAAGTGGCCCTTATAAAGGCGAAAGTTTGCGAGAATGAATGGATGTTTGTTACTCTTTCACGCACAAATTGCTGAACGGATTTAGATGAAACTTTAGAGGAATATATATACTAGAATAACATATAGGCTGTAATTTATAAAAAAATATGTATTGGTACCCGGGCAAAACCGCGGGTGTAAGCTAGTAAATACATCGAAATATGCAAATTTTAAACTATTTCTCGACTGGAGTGTCAACTGTAACGAGCATTACCATTTGATAATCATTCGTAATACTTTTGTGTCGTTGGCCATTATACTTTCAAAGTAGATACATAATTCGTACTTCTTTAGGCGGCGATTACACAGTCATGCAGGCGTCAGTCAATTTCATCAGTCATGAATTACGTTTGAATGTTTATTCTAATTCAAGAAATACACTGCTGACGTTTTGCTGATTTTTGGCAGTCGTTAAATTGACTGACGGATAACCTATTGGCGTGGTGATCTTTTCATGAATCCATAACAAATACATTTGCATAAACAAACATTCAAACTTTAGTGACTGGTCAAACTGACAGTAAAGCCTGCTTTTAATAGACTTTAGCCATTAAATAAACACCGAGTAAAGTACTCCAAGGTTCAACCTGGTATAGTCCTTATTACAATGTTGATAATATATCAACTTTGTTCAGATATTGGAAGGCAAACAAGCAAACGGATTTCCTGATGGTAAGAAATTCATGCCGCCAGACACCAAAGGCGGTAATGGTGCGTTGCAAATCTGAGGCCGGGATGTTAGTCCTGGAGCAAAAGTAAGTTCACCGTCTGCCTTATTACCGTCTTATATTCGGAACACATCAACGGCAAGCGCTGACATTATAACGACAGGGATAGATAAGGTCTCGAACTGAGCAAGTTGTAAAAACCGCGAGGTTGGCAACACATAAGTCAGTTTCAAAAAAAGGTGAGGCAGTGGTACCATTCCGGGCGAGTCGCTGATAGTGACAGAAAGCCTATGCCTATAAAATTGAGTATAACTCTAAACTATTAGTCGCATCATGATTAAATTTAATATGGTACCACCTCGAAATCATGTCCTATCTTACTAAAAAAGAATCATCAAAATCACTTGATTTTTGCTGGTAATTGCCCGAGTAATCGCGTACCAAACATAAAAAAGATAAAACATAATCTATAAATTAAAACCTCCTTTTTGAGTAGGTTGTGACAGCAATACTTACAGTGTAATGGAACTTTTACAAATGAGTTGTAAATAGAAAGTACCTAGCATTAATGAACATTTTGAACAATAATTAAAACTAATGTTATAAAGCTGAGGAGTTTGTTTGTTAGTTTGTTAGCTTGAACGCGCTAATCTCAGGAACTGATGTTTCGATTTGAAAATTTCTTTCAGTGTTAGATAGCCTATATTACGGGGAAGGCTATAGGGTATATATACATGTATTATATCATAACCCTAATTATTCTACGCGGACGAAGTCGCGGGCAGAAGCTAGTTAATTAAATTAACAGATTCTACTAAAGAAAAAACAGACGCAACAAAAAGAAATTGGGATTTTCCAATTTTCTAATTTAAAAAAAAACGTTGCTCGGGATTGTATAAGTGCCCGGTTGGCGATAGACTTGCTACCTATCACATTGTGGAACTTAGTGTCTTCGGCTAGTCGTGGGTGCCCTGGTGCATCTGCCTACTTCTTTGGGGATATGGGCGTGAAGATACTTTTTCTTTACTAAAGAAAACTGTTAAAATGTGTTGAATTTTGGAATCTTGACTCTTTTTAACCGCTGGACAGTGCTCGTCGTCACCGTGTTCCATGTAGGCGGGTAAACTTAAAATTTATTGGATTCTACTAAAGCAGATATATTATATTATGTGTGGTAATAATACTAAAATTAATTATGTTCTATAAGTCTACATGTGGCTAAGAAATATCTCGATCACGACAACTTTCAAATAAAAATATCCACATCAAAATCGGTCCACCCTTTGAAAAGTCATGACGTCACAGACAGTCGTACACATTAAGACAGACAAGTCAAACTTACAACCCCCTCTTTTCGCCGGGGGTTAAAAAAATACTCTAGGTAAATAAATCGACTGGTTTCTATAATTTTGGAACCGCTTTTGTATAGTAGTATTAACGACTCTTAATTGCTTAACGGTGCTCGTCATTGCCGTATTCCAGTTAGGCGGGTAACCCTATAAACGTACAAGAGGCTTAACATTCAAGTCTCTGCTTTTAACATTTTTGATGACAACGAGTTACTTAATTATCTTTTATTACTAAGAGATACTATATAGATAAGACTAACCGACCGGCTGAACTGATTTGACTGGAAGTGTAAAGGGTACCTCCTAGAACCAGGAGACGAACATGGGATACCTTTTACGGGGTTCAACTGCGATGAAACTAGGAACTACAAATAACATTTTATCATCTCAATACAAACTAAACGGGTAGAACGAAAGAACCAGCGTATAATTTTCTATCCTATTTATAAGAAACTTAACGGGTAATTGATTTTATTGACGTTTTTCGGTTCTCTCCGCTCTTCTGAACCGTTAAGCCAATGAACCTAGGTCTTTAAACGGTTAAGTCTAAGCAACAAAATAGTGCTGGGGTAATTGCTAGTGTTGCAACCCATGTAAATAGAGAACGGGTTATGTACCTTTTGTAAGGTCCTAATTTATTTTAAACTGTCTGTCTCGAAAGACTTTGTCCTATCCTAATTTTCATATGAACCTTCTGACAATCCTACTAATATTATAAATGCTAAATTTGTATGTTTGTTTGTTACTCATTCACTCAAAAACTGCTAAACCGTTTTTCATGAAATTTGACTCACATATAGAGGGTAAATTGGATTAACACATAAAATAGATTTTATCCCTAAAAATGTTCCTGTGGGACCATTAACCACCTGGGCAACGCCGCGGGCAACAGCTAGTTTTTTAATAAAAACAATGTTGCACGGAACTGAAAAAGTATCCTGTTGGCGATAGGTTTGCCACCTGTCAGATTATGGGACTAATCAATGGTTAAAATAAAAATAAAATGGTTCTTTCTTTTATGGAATGTTATTGGATATGGAATGGATATGGAACTGCTGTCCTAAAACGGCTTAAGCACCAAAATCGGACTAGTTTTATTTAAGTATTTCTATGTATTATTATATTATATTATTTATTTATTTAGTTAGGCACTCCTTAGAAAGTTAAAGTTGTAGTGTCTACTTGCTTACATAAAAAAGTCAAATAAGTACACATACCTACCTACATATTTTTTTCGTCGGTTGAAAACCTGATACAAATTTTAATGTATACCAAATGTTTAGCCCTTACAAATCCACTGCCACTAATAAATGAATAACAGCTATAATTTTTATCACTCCTGGGCATGTTGGTTAACCTTGAGTATGTATCAAAGTCATAAATCTGCGCAGTTGGCACCGAGTAAAAAAATGTAATTGAGACAAAAACATTGAAAATAAAATTTGCATAGGTATGTCATCACTTGTGTATGTTGATAACAAAAACCAGTGATATTTGGTTTGATTAAAAATTACATGACATTTAATGGGAAAGGAAAATTTGTAGATGGTCACTTTGGGTAAGTACCTATGCCATCTAGATACATAAAATTCAGTATTTTTTCGATTTTCCTGGGATTACAACATCAGATCTAGTGGCAATGGGATGACCTCGGAAATACGCTGTTTCAAATAAAAAAAAACTGTTCAGAAATAACGGATAAATTAACATAAAAAGTAAAGGAGTCGAACGTATAATCTTGTTTTTTCGGAGTGGCTTAAAAATGTGTGCTTTCCAAAAATCACATCTTGGACTCGCCCATGAAAGATTCCGTAGCAGCATGTAACATAATGTTCAAGTTCTTGTAGTCCATAGTCAGTGGGTGCAGTTAACGATGTACGACGTGTCAAAAAAACTGCTTACTAGATCTCGTTCAAGCCCAATTTCGGTGGAAGTTGGTGCACGGTATTTTACATCATATCCTTAAGACTTATCCTCATATACACCACACGTACGGTTTTAATGAACATTTTTTTTAGTTTAAGTTCTAAGTATGGGAAACCCTGAACATTTATTGTTTTTATTTTTGTCTAAAAATCTTAAAAATTTCAGCAGTATAGTTAGTTTCGGAAAAAAGTGAAAAATAAAAACACACGGACAGGCAGATTGACAGACAGACATGAAGAACCTGTAAGGTTTAGTTTTTTTGCCTTTTGAATATAATAATAAAGATAAACGTCGACATTTCGTCGTCATTAACCGACTAATCGCGAAGGTAAGAAACGTGCAAAAAAACAAACAGTCCAATTAGTCCTTCATTTACTCCAAAGTACGGTTAAAAATACTTAATTATACTATTGTAGTTAGAGTATTAGGTATATTAACATAGGTTTATGTTAAAACTGACAGTAAAACTCAACGTGTAATGTACGACTAAAAGTTATAAAATAAATTTGCATTTTCCATTAACATACAAGTATACATATGTTCGTTCGTACTAACTAAAACTACTAGCGAATATTTTAGGCCTAACCTTTGACGTAATGTCAATGACCTTGAATCTACTGAAATGTTATTTGCGAATGTAAAATAGATGTTTCCGGTGATCAGAACACACAAGTCTACAACATTTATCTACAACAAAACCGATACTACGTCGATGTCCTTGTCTTTTACTGTCTTACCCATAAACATCTATATAAAGTAAAAGTAAAGTCAAGTTGATATTAAAATCTATCAGTGTAATAGACTTTGATACTAGTTATTACCTTGGAGTACTTAGTCCATATTTATTAACCGATTCCAAAAAAGGTGGACGTTCTTAATTCGACTTTTTTGTATGTTACGCGACTCGGCCAATAGACATACCAAGCCAACATAATATTGTGATGGTTCTTTTTTAGATAGGTCATGATTCGAAGGTTGTCCTTTAATAGTTTCATCATGATCCGTCTTGTGTTTTTTAAGTTATACTTCATTGCATAGTGTAATTGACTTCATTAATGTTTTCATACCCTTTTTTCCTGTTAAAGTAAAAGTGAGTATTTCACTCCCATATCCCTGAAGAGATAGACAGAGGCACAACTAGGGCACCCATAGTCCATGGGTGCCCTAGTCAGCCGAAGACACTGATTCTTATAATAATGTGATAGGTGGTAGACTATCATCGCCAACCGGGCACATATCCAATTCCGAGCAACTTTATTGTTATTAAAAAATTAGAAATATACATTTTCTATTTTTTTAGTTAAACTACTACAACTAAAAAAAATATCGAATCTGGGACCTTAAGAAGTCAAGTCCAACGCCGGACCGCTAGATCACAAAGGCGATAGGAAAACAAGTGACGGCGCTTTCGCTAAATGTAGGCGTTAAGTACAGAACCCTTCACGGGCGAGTTCAACTCTCACTTGACCACTTTAAATATGTTTTTGTTCAGTCGCCAGCAATAAATGATTTATTAGAACAAACAAAAAATAGCTTAATTAAAATGTCTTTTTAACCGTAATATATTAATTGACAAGTGAGAGTTAAGAGCAAGTTCTCTTATCAGACATCATACCAGTTTGGAGGTCACATTTACGCGATTTTTGCCTTAGGCCATAGATTTATCAATGGGGCTTTGATAAGTTAGCAAATTCTACCGTGTTAGGGTTTGCACCATCTGGAAAATACAGGGTACCTACTAATTTTATTCCATAATGCAAATAGTAGTAAAATGTCCGACCAGCGAATGTATTCAGGTTTGCCACCAAAATCCCGTATTTAGGGTTGGCACTTCCTGGATATTACAGAGTATTATTTTTTTTGTCCTGTGATGCCCGCTTGTAAAAAAAAATGTGTGTGTACCTATGTACACGTGTTAGAAGTTATACTTCTTCGGCGTAATAAGATAAAAATCTTTTTAAAAATTTTATCTTTTGCCTTATTTTACATTTGTAGACAAAATGACACTAACCATAGAAATAAAGAAATATTGCGAATACAGTTGTCAGTTCTCACGCAAACATACGTAGATGTCCTTACTTTTACTTTGTTGGTACCTTTTTTTGAAAAACTAAAATGTTATCTAAAGCTAACTTCATCATGTCGGTTTTTCGTGACGGTGTGCGCGCGCATCGTATAAATTTACCCTCATCATTTTTTCCTAACGCGCCAAAAGAAGTATAACTTCAAAGATGTAATTTAGGTAAGATTTTATCAAATGGAATTAATAAGCCGTCAAGCGAAATGTGTTCAGGGTTGCCACCTTAGGAATTTACAGTTTTTTATGCCATTACCCCATGCTATTGGAAGGTTATAGTAAATTAGATAACATTTTTGTTGGGGGTTAGACAGCGACATACACAGTCTCTTCTTTTGGTAATACTTGAAAGACAACATAAATGTTATAAGTGCGTCGCTATCCTAGCCGGAGTGTCAGGAATAATGTACAAGTATACCGGCTACATCACCCTTCGGATTAAGACATTACAATGTCGTGGCGACAGGAGTATACATAGCACACTGTCATAAGTTTACTCTGATTCAGGGTTGTCACATTTTGGAAATTATAGATAGGTTTTTATATCACGATCTAAAGTCCCCCTAGCGAAATAATCTAGTAATTTAGATAACATTTGTTATACACATTCAAGGTGGTCCCTTCCTGGTAGTTACAGATGGGCATTTGTTATATATCTTAACCATATCGCCCGTTAGTGGAATAATCTAGTTATGAAGATAAGCCATATCAATGGGATTGATAAGCTAAATATATGCAGGGTTGTCACTTGTCACTTCAATACATATTATAAAACAAATTCGCGAGCCGCGTCTGCCTGTCTGTCTGTTCGCGATTTACTCGAAAAGTACTGAACGGATTTTTATTCGGTTTTCAACAATAGATAGAACAATTCTTGAGGAAGGTTTTAGTGTATAGCAAGTTTATGTTTTGTACAAACCATGTTACAACGATATTAGTTCAATATGTCTGCAAAAAATAAGCCGATCGGGAGCTTTGCTCGAAAACGCTGCCAAAACCTTATGAGTTTTAACAAAACAATGTATGGTGGGATTTTTCCTCTTCGGTAGATCGATAAAAAAAGTAAGCGGTCGTATATGTCTATCTTTAAAGAATAACCCACAACAACCGTTTTTTGCGTTTACTTAAAACAGTAAAATGAAGGGTTACTTTTGAACACATTTTTAACAATACAGTATTAACCCTTAATCAAATAAATCTGTTAGATACTGTATGCGTGTAATATAGATCAAAATTGCGTTTTACACTATCAGAAAAAAATAACAATTAATGAGTTATCAAGAAGTTAAAATCTCAGGGCGTAAAATTAAATATCGTTGAAGCATAGCAAAGACATGCGCGCTTACTGCATTTGCGTGAAAGATTAACAAACATCCATACTGACATCCAGACATACTCACATACTTTCGAATTTATAATATTAGTAGGATTTTTATTCTTGAATAACCGAAGCGAAGCGAGGGCGGGCAGCTAGTCTCTAATAATAATATATTATATAGCCATATATGGCTATTTAGTATATTTTTTAAACCACGAGCTCCTCGCTCGCAAAATAATTAGTAGTTTAGATTGTTGGATAATTTCTGTCAGTCAGAGTAGTTGGTAAAGTGTGGAAATGGCACTTCCAAATTTGTATCACTGCAACCATTTCTGCCACTATATCAGTGTTCCCCATTCATAAGGTGGGATATCCATAACTAGCACATTAAAATTCCAGCCTCAGGCTGGTAACACACTGTAATGAACTTGGATCTCTTCAGGCGAGAAATTAGCACCTACCATTAAGTAATTTTATGTCAGTCATACTTTCTAGCTTGATGTGTCGCCTCCTTATAAGGTCTTTGTTTTACCCAATACAAAGGTAGTAAGGGCACTCTCAAAGTGTCACGTAACTAATATTATTTTAACATTCACGTTGGGTTGAGTTTGTTCATTCCCATTTCCCTGAAGAGGTAGGCAGAGGCACAACTAGGACACCCACTACTAGCCGAAGACACTATGGCCCGCCAATGTGATAAGTGACAAGCCTATCGCCAACCGGGCACGCATCCAATCCCGAACAACCATATTTTTACTAGTGTAGGTATTTGGTGTGAAGATGTCTATGTAGATAAATATTTTTTTTAAAACCTCTGATCTTCAAGTTTTAAAATTAATTACTATTATATGTTTTACATTAAATGGGTTATTTTAATTTTAAATTAATCTCGTAGCTTCCGTCTTAAGCTTCCGTCTTTTTGATAAACCGGTATCTTAAGATCACAAGTTTTTTGACGTCATGACAGTTATCCGGCAGTCTAGTGGACAGACCAGTTTAAGGTCCACTTACACGACGATAATAATTCGTTTACACGATAATCAATACTTTTATTAAAAAACAAAAACAAGACTGATTCAAACGTAAAAAGTATCTTTGTGGTCCGGTCCGGCATCGGACTTGACTTCTTGAGGTCCCGGATTCAATCCCCGGGTCGATAAAAAAAAATAGATTATGTAAATGTTTTTAGTTTTCTAATAAAAATATCGTTGCCAAGATTGGATTGGATTGCCGACGTTGTGAGACTGTGTCTTCGGCTAGTCGTGGGTGCTCTGATTGTGCCTCACTGTGCCTAACACTTCGGGGATATGGGCGTGAAGATGCTTAACTATATTTAACGTTCGCACGTTTTCAAAAACCCAGTTAGTGTCATAGCCCATAGGTAGAGTTAGAAAAGAGGAGAGGTTTCACTAACAACTCATTTTTGAAACATTCATATGAAAACTAGCTGTTGGCCGCGGCAATACAGGAACATTGTTTCGGGATGAAACTGTCCTATGTGTTGATTCAAGTTACCCTCTATGTGTGGACTCAATTTAATGAAAATCGGTTCAGCAGCTTTTGCTTGAAGAAGTAACAAACAAATAGTCAAACTTTGCATATATAATACTAATAGGACCGATAGGATGTGGGATGCCTTTACAGCAGGACCTCTTTAATCCGAACCACGCCTAATCCGAACCCCTCTATAATCC
>NJDD01000871.1:126648-153405 GCA_002245505.1 Calephelis nemesis
CAACATCATGATGTTACTTTTGTATAACAAAAGATGCGCGCTTAAAATTTCGCTCTCCGCTGCAACTTCATACTGTAACTTTTGTGTGACGAATCTTAAAATTTCACGCTCAAAGTTCAAAAATATTAAACTACAGTTCGTAGGCGTGGGAGGCATCGCGAAGAGACTATACGCGTGTTAATGTGATATAGCACATGACTCTCCAAGTGGTAAGGAACCATCGTGGCATGAGCTTATGGTGTATATATATACACCATAGGCACATGCGCCATTGACCAACGGCTATGGTGTTAGGCCATACATCTACCGGCTACCAAATACTCAGGATCAGAATGGCGGCAGAAATAGTTAAGACGGTGGATCCCTTTCCGAGCAAGTTGCATAATTTACCGCCAGTGATTTTGCTGGTGATGACTTAACATGTGCTTGATTCTTATCAACTGCCAGGCAGGTAGGCAGATGGTCTATTCTGTAAAGGGGATAGACAGGAGGAAAAACATGTAAAGGATTTCAAAAAAATGAAATTTCTTTGACATTACAGTCTGTATCACGTTGTACTAAAGACTATATATTATCTTATGATTTGATTGAACCTTGAAGGACTTTACTCCGTGTTTATTAATAAAACGGTTAATGCTATTTTTTGTCTAGGTGCCAGATAATTTTTTTTCCAGTATCTCTTAAAGTACATAGTTCTATGTGCTAGTCGTTGACTAATAACCATAACAAAAACATATAAGTGCTGATTTGGGGTTAGCCAAACTATATAACATGTCCAGGGATATTAATACTATCAGTAGTTCTAGGATCTTTCAACTTTGCACGAATCTTAGCTCACGAAGATCAAAAATATGTTTGCGAATGTGAAAATGATATCATTCTGAAAGTATAATCTATCGTCGGTCGTGTCTAGCACAAACATGTTTTGATTTCCACTTGGTGACGTCAAAGAAAGGATCTCGAGAAAATATTAAAATGCATTTGCGATTATAGGAGATTAGCTGTTTGACCGCGAATTCGAAAGCGTAAAATAGGTACGATTTTCATACAAATTGTCATCTCCTATTATAGTTACTAAAAGGATTGATTTTTGAAAAAAAAAATAGTCTATCTTAGATTTCGGGTCTGTAGCTGCATGCATATCAAATTTCATCAAAATCGGTTTTGCGGTTTAGCTGTAAAAAGCAACAGACAAGATTTGGCGATTTAAGAGGTGTCCATAATCAACATCAGGATTTTTTTAACTTGAAATCGAGTTATATTGATATCGTGCGACATATTTTTCAGCAGAAAAATGTTTCTATGATTAACTTAAGTTAGTGAAGGATATTAGAAGCTTAATTCAAGACGTATCAAATAATTGTCTATAGGACATTGTTGGGAATTTTATTTGTTCTTCTGGCCACCTTTCGGTTTCGTCATCAGCTCCATGTCATAATAATAATAAATTGTTATCCGATTAACAAATGCAAATAAAACCTTAGTTCCGTTTTCAATTCAATATTGTGTCTATGTAGTCTAAAATGTAAAAGGATAATAGAAAAAAAAAACAAATATCACCCCCGAAAATGACTACACTTATAACGGTAGAATCATCTCGATGATGTGTATTTCAAACGAGAAATTAAAATCGGTATTAACTCAGTAGTAATAATAAAAGCCTAAGTAATAACGCCCTCTTTTTCGCGGAGTTTTAAAAAATAAGCTTAATAGAGCAAGCACTTGCTCCAACTAAAATTGAAACACCAAAATTGTTTTCTTTATTAAAAAGTTATGGGGCGAAAAATATTAGTGGAATAGAAAATCTCATGTTTTGGAAGTCAGTTAAAAAGAAGTCAAATTTATTTGCTTTTGATTATGATTTCATACCCTCAGTCAAATAATTAGATGTTCTTAATTACGACCTATCCTTGCTGTGGTTAAATTTAATTCTCCCCAAATTCCGGTGGAGTGGCTCCCTAAAAGCTGGCAAACTCAAACGTTAACACCAGCTTCCGTCACATTAAGTTAACCGTTAAGTTGTGTAGTTAAGCAAGACCAAATTACTTGCTAAAGTGTTTTAGAGTCTAACGGTTGTTTAAGATTGTATGTACGCAACTTGACGTGCAACGGAATGCATCTCTGCAACTTCATCTTGCACAGATTTCCCTAGTAACTATTCATATCGACAACATAGCATTTTGAACAAATTGTTATAAAAGAAAAAAATATTTTTCTTCCCAGTCAGGATTTGAACTTATACCCTTTCGTCTCAAGCCTATGAACGCTCTGACCATTTGAGCTACTGAAGATTCAAATCTTGTGACGAAATTTTTAATTCCTTTCTTTAAGGTTTACGCGGGTAGATAGATACACAGTGTGTACTGTGTACCTACTGAATGCGTTCATCGTTATAGAATTAATTCACATTTATAGTAGCAATAACTCTCGTTTCTTTTAAGGATTTTTTTTTAATTTATAGAAACTCAACTGAAGCTCAGGGCAAGTGCTGAAATAAAAATACCTTCCTAGTTTTTTAAGTTTTACTTAAACAACATCGCTGAAGTAAAGGTAGAAAGGGAAGATACATAGAGAGAAATCTAGAGAAGCTACATGAGGCAGAGAGAAAATTTTTATTGTGGAGAACAGGATTTAAAAAGAAAGTGTAGAGAAGGCTGGAACAGAAATATCTTCATCGACTTGAGCAATGCTCTTAAATATAAGAGTGAGAAGGTAGTGAACATAGCCCGGTGAAGTTGTAAAAACCGGGAGGTTGTCAACACATTAGTCATTAAAAAAAGGTACTGAATAAGGACGCGACTTTTCCAACTGACAATCATCGGAAAGTCCTGAATTAATGGATTATTTATTTAAGTAATTTAGACTTACAAATTTAGTATTTCTGTATTTACTAGTTCTCTTTTTTGCTTTCTACTGATTGAAAACGGGTGCCACGAAGTGGTAATTTGAGTTTAGGAAGCAGGAGCCATAGAAATTAGCTATAGACGGTAAATATGATATGATTAAAAGCAGCACTGTATCTACGTATACAAAAGAAAGTCGTTTTAATTACACTATTTATAACTCAAGAATGGCTTAACCGATTTGGTTCAAAACTTATGGAGAGATAGCTTTGAACCAGGAGACGGACATAAGTACTATATCAAGCATTTTTTATTCCGTTCGACGAAGAGGAAGGAAAAATAATATTTTGATTTTCCCTACACAAATTGCACGGGTGAAACAAGTGCCGGAACATCTAGTTCAATGTAAATAACAAATTACTCAAATTCCGCGCCAAAATGGAAAACAGCAGTGCCTAATATAACAACAAAAAACATGGTATTAATTTTGTGTTTAGACCCATAAGGAAAAATAATTCCTGCCGCTATAACTTCAGTGCTTGCCGTCGACGTGTTCCGGTGCGGAGGGTAAGTTAGCCGGTAAAATTAATTTTGCTCGAGGCCCAACATCCCGGTGTCATACTGGTTATTACCACCTTTGGTGTCTCTAGGCCGCGTGAATTTCTTAACATCAGGAAATGCGCATGCTTGATTGCCTATCAATGTCACTAAAAATCCATTTCTGATACTATGTTGACAATGTCAATAGATTCCAAGGAAATTGTAGGTTTATTCTAACCTTCAGCACGGAATACTCTGGATTATACATAAAAAATCACACAGTTATTTGATAATAGCTCCCTTGTATTCAGTAATTAAATAGATTAACAAATAATGTCTTATTAAAGTTCAATGTATAAAATGACACAAAGTACAACACACAAGTTCTGTTGGAAGGAAACAAGTGCTGATTAGTTTGCACTAAACACAATGTTTTCTTTGTGTTAGTCATGGCATTTAATACAATTTACTTTTAACATAATTGTTATTACTTTGTAAAATATTTTTAAAGTTTTCTCACATTATTTATTTATAATTTTATAAGATTCTGAAAGAAACAAGGAAACTAAGAGTTAAGTTGATTTATAGTCTGTATTACAGTGCACAAATAACTCCGATTTGAATTTTGGAGTGATTTAGTTCATGTTTATTAAGAAGACGATTACAGAAAGAATTAAAACATTCATTGAAGAATTGTTATCGCTTACACCACTTATCTAATTAGATAACGGGATTCTTTTACGCTTATCTTTTACGAATTCGTCAAAATTCCCACGTTTTTGTTTAACGATTGATTAGTTTGATGACAATACTATTTTAAGACGCAGTAAAACGTCAGAGTATTTTATCACGACCAAGTTTATTTTGCGAGTTGACATGACGTAAGTATGACGTCATAATACGTTGACACTAATATTTTTCCATACGAATAAACTTGATTTTCTAAAATAGACTTCTAGCAATTCTAGCTTAGTTTATTTGACGTCGACATTACTTTTGTGAGTTAAGTCATTGCTCTTGACTATTTTATGTACGAAAATGAATCGATATACTTCGCCTTAATAAGTAGTGTCTGTTGAATTTAAATAAAGCCAGTTTTAGCACTTCCATTTGAAATCCATTTCGTGTTAATAAATAAATCGCAGAAAAAATGTAAACAGTTGAATTTAGTTATAATGTAATGTTGTCTAAGTGAACAAAAATACACATTTATTAATGTACTCATCAAATACTTGTTATCTTCTATTGGATCTTGATAAAATTTAGATATGACTAACAAGAAAATACCTGCTTTCAGACGTAAAAAGAATTATGTATAGTTTTACTAGACCACCATGTTTTGTGCACTGCACTCAAACGTAGTATTTACTTTAAAAAAAATAACCTATCTAAAAAAATACATGTAATTTAGAAGTAAAAAATTATTTTTATTGTTAAATAAAAATAAGTAATTGTGTAAACAGTAAAGGTAATAAATTTCCTCGAATTTAGGGAAAATGTGTTGTACTGACAGCTCTGATTTTTAAAAATATTGTGATCCCCAGCATTGGATAAGCCGGGTAACGTTTGATTTCGCACGTCTAGTACTCGGATTCAAGGAAAAGTTTCAACATTAGTAAGGTTCGACCTGTTACCATCCGTGTATCACATTGCGAGGCGTTTCTTGTACGTGACTTCCGTTCGTGGTTAAATTTATTGAAACGATTATCGTAAAGTACTCAGGGGCATAACAACCCCATCGTTTAGTAGTGAAGTCTAAAAAATGTGATGCTGGATAATTCAACTAATTAGTTAACATAGATAGTAAAGTCCTGAAAGCATTCCTTCGTAACGTCTATGGACGTCTAAGTTCCTAGCTCGCAGAGATGGGTAACCGCTAAACGAATGCAAGTCGCATTCCTTATTATTAATAAACACAATAATATGCTAATAAAAAATGTGAAATGCGCGCTACGAAATATCTGTGGTTTATCTCTGTGACCGATTTCGTAAAGTGAGATCCGAGAAAGAATGGGATTGAAATAAAGTGTTTTTGTTAAGAAAGGGCATGTTCCGCAGGTTCGTTTATGTGGAAATAATAACAGATGAAATATTGATCAAGCAAATGTACGATTGTGATCGTATCGCTCGGGTATTGTCCGAGGGTGGTGGCAACAATCTCCGAAACCGGCGTGTTTGTATGGAAACTGTAATAATTGATGTGGATGAAGTCAGACAGGTCTGCAAGGATTGTGAGATTTGACCCTTGAAACTCTCTACATATTCCGTAAGGTACTCGTGTGTATATGGACGACTAAGATGTTTTTAGCCTTACGGCATAAACTGAGGATGTGTGTGAATTAGCAGCAGAACAACTTATGGAAAATCGCAACAGAGTGAGAGAATATGAACGAAAATGAAAAAAAAACTAAATGAATTGTGATTTTTTTTTATGAAAATCTTGTTGAAGGTAATAAGTCTTCGCTAAGTAATAAGTCGCAGTTACAGTGTTCTATTGGCCGTAGATCGCTTTAAAATAAACCTTACAACTCGCGATATAACTTGCAACGTTTTTCGAATTAATAAACATTAATAGCATCTTATTAATCAGCATTGATAAATGGCTAATTATTTAACGAAAAGATGAATCGTGACAAGATAAAAAATTAAGTAAATTGCGAAAAAGTTTGTATGAAAATTATGTTGAAGTAACAGTGTTCTGTTAGCCGTAGATGGATTTAAAATCAACATAGCAACTCGCGTATTAACTTGTAACGTTTTGCTAATTAATAAACATTAACAACAACTTACTAACAAACATCGATTAATGCGGATTATTTAATTAACATAAACATTTCTATCGTGATCGTTAATTATATTTTACTAACGTCGCATCAGTAGATGACGTCAGCTTCAGGATATAATAACGTTAACGTAAGCACTTACGTTTATCCTAACAGTATATCTAGCATAAACAAACGGATATTCTGGTCTAGATTTGAATTAAAAAAAACATTGGTGTTGTATTTTATTAATATTTATAATTGTTACTGTTATTATGGTAGGCAGAGGTACTGGGTACTATTAGCTAAAATGACGAAAAGAAAGATAGAAAGGAAACATTTATTGAGAGACTTAAACTTTGACATTATGAAACAACAAAAAAAATAACAACTAAAAATCTAACTAGGTAGGTAGGTACGCTTGGTAGTTAGGAGTCTATTACCAACCGGGCACTTATCCAGTACCGGCCAACTTTGTTTTTATTAGAAAATTGAAAAAAAAAACACGTTGAATTACCGGTCCCGGGAATCGAACTTAAGAACTCATGTAGTCAACGGTAACACTGAACCGTTTGTCACAGATGCGATTTATGTAAAATTTATAATTCAAGCGCAGTAAAACTAAAACGAAGTCTATTTTATTAGGTATCAATCACATCACCATTTGATAATTCTTTTTTCGAAAAATACGAGTACCTAGCCAATGATTCTGAGATGGAGTACATAGATTCCAATCTAGACCGCTATTGGCCGAGTTATCGCAAAACAAACATACGATAAAAACATACAGTCGAATTAATAGACTCATCTTTTTTGGAGTCTGTTAAAAAAGGAGGTTGTCTACTGCAATACATGTTTTTATGTGTACAATTTTTTGCGGGTTGAACCCACTTAAATGATTTTTTTATTTGAAAGACATGATGTCTGGTCATGTCAAGTCGTCTCTATAATCTTAATAATAAAAATAGTAAAATGTCACTTCTTAACAAAGTGACACTTTACAAAACATGTGTTAGACCCATCGACCACACATTGGGATGTATGGTCGATGGTTAGACCCATATTAACCTACGGTAGTGTAGCTTTCGCGCATACCTTCCCGTCCGATATTAAAAAATTACAAGTAGTCCAGAATAGGTTCATGCGAACTGCCACCGGTGCTCCGTGGTACGTTCGCAACGAGGACCTACATCGCGACCTCGATTTACCCACGATAGCGCAGCATTTCAAAGAACTATCGGAACGTTACTTTGAAAAAACGGCTGCCCATCCGAATCCGGTGTTAGCAACCGCGTGTGACTACACACCGGTCGCGTACGCGCCCGCCAAACCATAGAAGACCCCGCCACATGTTATCGGATTCTCCGGACCCAATAACCGCGGCAAACGCTATACTCCCTCCTCCAAACCCGAACACGAACTCACAATACAACAACATCACACTACACCGTCGCCGCCGGTCTCGGCGACGAAGATCTCTCTTGCGTGGGGCGCCTAACGCATAGCGACGAGCCGCTACTACTCCTTCATCAAGTCCACCCAGTAACCAGAACGTAGCACCCAGTCGAGGTACGGTCTCCCGGGAGACAGCCCTTGGTGCCATTGTAGGCAACAGTCCAATGCATTTAAATAATGATGTCTCGCGAGATTACACAACAACAAATTAGTCATTCAAAAAAAAAAACATTTTTTAATCTGATAATATCGCAAACTGACAGGTTTTTGGCAGGCATTCTTATTTAGCTTAATAACTCGAAAATTCAGGTCAATTTTTGTACCTTTTTATGGATGCAAAGCTAATTGAAGTTTTAAGCAGTGTTTTTGTGGTAAAAGAAAGCGAGTACACGGCTCCCGTGATTTTTAAAGATAAGCTTCAAATATATACACTCCTGTTGACTGTGATATCGTCCGCGTTTTCACAGGAATCCGTTGTACGATCGACATCAAAAGTAGTCTAGATGTTAATCTAGGTCACAATCTGACAAATCCGTTCAGCCATTCGAGCTTGAGAGTAACAAACATCCATACATGCATACAAACTTTCACATTTAACCATTTTACCAGCAAGACCACCAGTGGTCTTGCTGGTAATGACTAATTTGGCTTTGCTCGCAGCTATTACAAACAGGTCGATAGATGGTATATATACTCTACACAGAGGACCATTCTCTATTTTTATATTATCTAACTTTATTATCTATTTTTTATTGTCTTGTTAAAAATAGTTGAGCACTCCGCATACCTAACAGCGTTGAGCTGAGAATTATTGGAAAAAAATACGGAAGTTGGAAATCGGCCTCGAAATATTTGCAACATTCTTTCATAGACGAGAATTGTTTGCGATTATAAAGAAATATTTTTTATAGACAAGTTGTCTCTGTTTCCTCTTTTAGTTAATAGATTAAGATTAATCCCTATTAAGTGCAAAAATGTGTTCTATGTTTTATGTTTTCATATATCTAAATATAGTTAGACTTATTAAAATTGTTTTATAAGGAATCTGTTTATTAGACTAGCTCTTCCCGCGATTTCGTCCATTTGAAATTAAAGAAAAAAGTCAAAAATAAAAGTAGCTCAAGTTATTCCCTTTTACGTTAGCCAACTTACAGCAAAGGCCGTCAACATTGGTCCAGGTTTCGTTTTCAATATTCAACGGGAAAAACAGACAGACTGACAGATAGGCAGACAAAATTTTAGAAAAGGTTGGTTGTACCGTATATACACTCACGTATATATAGTTAAAACCTTTTTTTAAATTACAAAGACACTCCAAATTTATTTATTTATATTTGTATGTTACATAATATGTAACATACAAATATAAATTATTGTGTAACACTTGCAAAACTTATCTATGTGTGTGCTTACAAGGTGCGTGTATTAAGTTTTGGACTCGAACAAATAGCTATTTTATTGATACAGCTAGTTAATAGACTTTTTTTAATCTTTTTTATTTTTTTATCCGGACATAAGGCTCCTGTGGAATACTCGGTCAGAAATTATATACATTTGGGTTAGTTTATTTATAAAGTACCTACTAGCTGTTTGCTCGCGATTTGCTCAGTGTAGAATAGTTACGATTTTCATATAAACTTTCATCATTTATTATCATTCATCATTCTTTGAACTCGGATCTTTATATGCATATCAAATTACATCTAGATCGGTTAAGCGGGTTAGCCGTGTAAATGTAACTTACAGAAAAACTTGCATATATATTTTTTATGATATTAAAAGGCAAACAAGCAGACGAATTTCCTGATGGTAATAAATTCATGCCGCCTAGAGTTAAGGTGGTAATGGTGTATTGTCAACCAGAGGCCAGGATATTAAGCCTCGAGCAAAAGTAAGTTTACCGGCTACCTTACCCTCCGAACCGGAACACGTCAACGTCAAGCACTGACGTTATGGCAGTGGTACCAATCCCGGCTAGTCGCTGCGAAACTCTACCACCTAGTAGTTTATGCTATGAGTTGGGATAGTCAGTTCCCAAATACATTATCAAATTTGTGCACAGTTCATTGAATATTTTATGTATCTTTTTTTGTATCTGATAGTACATATTATGCGTTAATTTGTAATTTATAAACAAAATTGTTGTCAGTTTATGTGACGTGAAGCATTTCCTTGCGTCACAAATTGGACGTCTTATCTAAACTACGTTGTGTATGATTAAAGAAAAACATAGCACTTGCAGAAAGCTATATGATAGTATATTATGTAGATTTTTTGGCCACACAATAAATAATAGTACTAAAATATAGAAGTCTCACTTTAACAAAACCTATGGGTAGTTAGTTACAATAACTAAGTCCATTAAAACTGCAAAAACCGATTTCAACTATTTGATTTGATTAATTTTCGAAATATAGCAAATGGTTGCGAAATGGTCCCACATAAATTTTATAAATCTCCTGCTATTATTTGTACAGTTACACTTAGTAATGCATACATTTTTGCATTATTAAGTTAATCTCAAAAACCATCCTCGGATTATGAAAAAAATACTACGGAACGAACTCAGATTCATGACCTTTCTTTCTTAAAAAAAACATCAAAATCGGATAGTTAGTGACGAAGTAATCGTGTAACAAACATACAAAAAACATACACTCGAATTGAGACCCTCTTCCTTTTTCGGAGGCAGTTAAAAAGTTACTTACTGCATATTATGGTCATTGACTCATTAGCATACAACTAAGTAAATAAGTCTAAGAAAGGTCTAATTAAAACGGTGATAACTATCAAGTCCACATACATGTACACATACATGACATGACCGCCTCGTTGGCCGAGGGACTAGCGTAGACACCTAACTACACCGACCAACCGTGACGCTCGGGTTCGATTCCCAACGGGGGCAAGCATTGGTTTGATGAACATATTTCAGATGTCTGCATTTCCGAGACACCCTAGGATTTTATTTATTGACTGACACACATAACACAAGCATAATAAATAATGAGCTTTTTTTGGGGTTTGATTCGATTTGTGTAACTAGTGTAGGTATATTTATTTATTACATAGGTATCTTAACGCCAAATCCTTTACGTTATAGGCAGAGGATATCGAAAGTCAAATGTCACGGTCGTCGTAGACCGGCCAAGCTTCCTCCACACTGATCAAGGGCAATACACATTATTGGATTGTGATTATTTGGTTAGATTTAAATTAATAATGACCGATAAATTCAAGACAAAAGACTTGGCACATGTGATAATAGCGAAAGCAAATAGAGGATGTTTAAATAAAATACATCTAAAATTAACGCCTATGTGGTTTAGCGTTCCGATGTCGGATTTAAATTCATTCGGTCCTGGTTTCGATCATCGGGTTGGGCAAAAGGATAATGTGTTTTTTCAATGTTGTTCTTTCTTCTCATATATAAAAATCAATTGCTGTTCGTTACTCTTGTTAAACCTCTAGCACAGATTGACCGATTTCGCTAATTTAGGTTTTGAAATACTTGTGGAAGTCTAGGGAAGGTTTAAATGAGAAAAAAAAGGAAAAACTGCGAGGAAATCAAGAAAAACATTTTAAGTTTTCCTAGATGACGATATGCTTGCCACCTATCACATATTGTGGGTCACTAGCCAAAGGCTTTCTTTGGCTAGTCGTGGTTATCCTTTGCCTTAGTCTTCGGACAACCGACGCGCGACGTATAGATACTTTTTTATGCAGCTAAGGGCCAGACCACAACACTGCGTTGCGACGTCGCATCGCAAAAACGACGTCGCACAGTAATGCGATGCGATGTCGCACTCGCAACGCAAACATTTTATCGGATACGACATCGTACTGTTACACTGGGCCTCGGGATTTAAGTTTTAAAAAAGAAAATTATTTGAACATTTTTATATTAACTTTAAATACAAATTATAATTATTAAAATACAAGAACTGGTAGAACTGGCAAGGATATAGTACAGGAGTTGTCTGGTAGGATTCTTAACGGGAACTGACTGGGTATCGCTATGGGTATGGAAGGGTCAAAAGTACTGGTGAAGCACTTTTGAGGATTTTGTTGGCGGAGCACTGAAGTAAGCCTTTTAGCCTACAGTTCAGGGTTATAACAGTACGATAAGACGTTAACCAACGGTTCAGTTTCTAGTTTGACATGGACCGCACTGCGCCTGTTCTACTTCTGCTTGCGTTAAGATATGTTAAGAAAAAGAAACAGAAAAGAAAATACTGGGTGCGCTAATAACTGACAATTATGAATATAGATGAAAAGTTGTATTGAGTCGAGATGGCGCACAAACGTTTAAAAAAATTTTGTTGACAATTCTTTGCAAAATTTCACACAAAATATCAAACAAAGGTGGAACAGGAACTGACAAACTCAGAAACGAATTTTGTAATTATTTTAAAAGTGACATCGCAGGTCTTAGTCGACAGTTAACAACCATATAAATGTTTATAAGTATTTACCGAGTTTTGCTTGTTCAACACTATTTAACTCCTCAAAATTTTGAATACAACTACACACACTCTTTATATTTCTGTTTTTAAAATTTTGTCTTCAAATTGTGATCGACAGTACGTTGTCGTATCGCAGATTTGTACGTTGCGGCAGCACATCGGAAATTTCCGCGATGCTTTGTGCGGCGTCGAAGATTTTTGCGATGCGACGCTGCAATGCAGTTTTGTGGCCTGGCCCTAGGTAAATAGCAACGCGCCTGTAACATCTATGGTATCTATAGGCGACGGCTGTCTTACGATCAAAAATCTGCTTGTGCCTTAACATGAAATTTGTAATCTATATAATATTAATACGTGATGCCTAAAGGTTGGACACCTTTTTATGAAAAATGCGAGAACGCAGGAGTATAAAATTTGGCACACTTATAGTTTTGTGTAGGAGAAGTGTAGACAGCTAATATTTTTCAATAATAATGCTTATAATGTACATTAAATCAATAAATAAAACATTACCCACACTACCATGCATTTGACATACACAAACAAATATATTGATGATAACGATAAAACATCACAGATGGCGCACTAAAATTTTGGAAACAAAGTAGTTGGTCTTGAGAAATGAAGATGGTGTTCTTATCAACAAGACATTAAAATTTATAATGGTCGAATTTCGACCAACGGGCGATCACTAGTATCGTTGAAAGCTATGCCAATGTTGAAACCCAATTGTTGCCAACTGGTTTCTTATCTACTGCACTTGCTTAGTTCATGGACATTCAGTAACAAATACTTATTTATCTACTTTCTGTTTCCGTAGACATATTTTACTTCGCAGTATATCTACTGTTGTGAAATCTATTACCGGCGGCAGTGTTTCCTGAACAATACGGTTTGGGAATCTTCAAACGAGCTTACCATTTTTAAAGGCAAGGCAACTGTGAGGAGATACAGTCGTTCGAGGACGGCAACTCCACATCCATTAACATTTGATAACAAATAAACCTACGCTTAGCTGTAGGTACGTTAGTCTCACAATCTGACAGGTGGGAAACCTATCGCCAACTGGGTACTTATCCAAATCCGTGCAACATTGGTTTTATTATAAAATTGAAATAACTCATTTCGGGTTGCCCGATCCGGAATCCAACCCGAGACATCATGTAGTCTACTCCAACACCAGTCCGCTATACCACACAGATAAAAAGCTGCAGAAAAAAGGTAAGCTAACCGGTCTCCTTTGCAGAATAGACCATCTACCAGGCAGCTCGTAAAAGGCGAGCATAGGCTTACCGTCACTAACACCGTGACGTCTGACTAGGTGGTAGAGTTTTGCAGCGCCTCACCCGGATTGGTACCACCACCTAATCTTTTCCTGCCGCCATAACGTCTAATGCTTGCCGTTGACGTGTTCCGGTTGGAGGGTAAGGTAGCCGGTAAACTTACTTTTGCTCGAGGCCTAACATTCCGGTCTCAGGTTGGCAACGCACCACCATCTTTGGTGTCTCTAGACGGCGTGAAATTCTTACCATCAAGAAATCCGTCTACTTGTTTTCCTTCCAATATCATAAGAAAAGCTTCCTTAGTAGCCCGCCATTACATTGTTGGTTTCGGGTTTGACATTGTTGATATCGGTTTCCTTTGAGAAATATAACTTTCTCTACCCAACCGCTATCAAGCGTTTTTCAGCATTTTGTTGGCGAATATTCGCGGTTTTTAGTCGACTTAAAGTTCTTATGTTATTTACGAACGTATCTTGAGGCCCCAAAGATTTAGATAGAGGGACAACACCAAAAAACTAGCAGACGACTAGAGTCCCAAAAATAGGTAGCACGCCTATCGCCAACTATTCGCAGATGCAATCCTGAGTGCCTCTGCCTATTCGGGGCAGAGGCACTCAGGGCTCTCTCTCTTCGGGGCTATGGGCGTGAAGATACGTTCGTAAATAACGTAAGAACTTAAAAGCGAAATGTACCAGCCCGTAAATTTGCTTTAACAATTACGATCATCAGTTTTATCAGGCAAAGTAACTAAGTAGAGTTTACAATCGATATATCCATTAAGAAGGCCGCATCAGCAATATCGTCAGACACCGAGGCCAGTGCAGTTGTAACCTAGTTGCCAACCGGTTCCATATCTGCCACATTTGCATAAATTCATGGATATTCGGTTATGCAAAGCTCGATCCACGCGACAATTTACATTTATTTGCATGATTCATTGTTAATATGAATCAAAATGTTGTCCATGTCAGCGGTTCCCAAACTAAAGTAACGGAACACCCAATAAAACTTTTTTTTATTTATATTATTTCTGTAATTATATTGTTTATAAGATCGGAAATACATAAAGTATAACACACAAACGTTATCTTATGGTTTCGTTCTGTTGTAATAATTTTAAAGGACCTATTGATGTCAAAACGTAATGTTTATCGATTTAAAGGATTCTTTCCATAAAAAATAGAATTATTTTTATTGAAAAAGACAACGGACAGACACGCGGCTCCCTTGATGGTAAGAAAGAAGCGTGGCCAATAGACACCATAGATGTTAATGAAGCGTCCCAACTCTGTCGCCGAGGTGTTAGGCCTGATGTGCAAATCTACCAGCTACTCTACCCTTCAGACCGGAAAAAGACGCTGTCATTATGGCAGCAGTAATATGTAAGACGCTGAATTCCTACCCGTCCAAGTTGCTAAAGCACCCAACCGCCAAAGATCTTGTTGGTAACAGCCATTTTAGTTTTGTTCTACGTTATATTCTATGAAGAGGGCCCAGACCAACACCCGGATAGGTTTGTGTTAATTGAAGAAAGTTAAAATTGCGATGGCTAATAAGTAGTTATAAAATCACAAGGAAGTGAAAGTTAAATAGGAGAATTGTTATGTTTACAAACATAGTCCAAGATATCGAATAATTGTTTTAGAAACATTATGTGCAGTTCACACGTGTGTTTTAGATTTCCAATGTTGAAGGACGATCTGTATCTATACTAATCGTATGATGGTCGGACTGTTCGTTACGATTTTGATGAAATGCGGTTGTAAATTGTTGTTTAGTCACGGAGTCAAAAATTTGCTAGCATACGTTTTGGTGATGGGCCCTTTTAAAAATATATAACAAATACCAAGCACTTCGTAAGATGCGAGCGTTGGTTTATTTATCACGAAAAATGTTACCTGGCTCGGATAGGCACCGTCGCGTTGCATATTCCTGTCGTAACTGCTGTGAGTGATCGCTACTGTGGTGTTCTGGCTTAGAGGATGGGGCAGCCTTTATACACGCAAGAGTCCTCTACTCGTCTCAGGTTAACGATGCAGTTTTACCACCTCTGATTTCTAGGCTGCTTGTATTTATTGCTATCAGGTAATTCCTTGTTGATCTCCCATTCCCATATGTTGCATGCCGATTGCTGATATAGTTTCCTTCTCAGCCAATACATCTGAAAAAAGACGGGCTTGCGACTTATGTACGCGTTGTATTCGTGAAGAGCTATAACCTAGGACAGCGTATCTCAATTCTTCGCATTATCATGGAGGTTTGTGTACATCAAGTATTTGCTATCTCCAGTGACCAACAGAAATACAATAGAGATAGCAAACACAAATAATGTCATTTGACAGCTATTCCATGCACACTTTACCCAGTGATCGAAAGATGCGTAATTAACCCCCAGGTCTAGTTAAGACGAATCGTATAAGTCCAAACTCGTTGAGTTTACAAGAAGGCATTCCAGGCACGTCTCATATTTTCGAGCTCCACCATGGGACCAGCTTAGTAGCACCAGCACTCGTTACTGTTTCAACTGTTAGGGAGACCATACACATACCATGTGACAACACATAACATGTGTGAATAAATAATAAAGTATTTCTAATATGATTAATTTAATTGCAGAATGTTGGGTGCGCAGGAGTTTGTTTCACCGTTTCTTCTCTTGTCTGGCTAGGTTTGGAAGTTTACGGTAGACAGGGATAAATTAATTTATATTCTAAAAATTGTTTGTATTAATAAATAATCATGTACAATAAACAGTGTGTAAATAGTAAGTAAATAATTAAATTAAGTAATTGATTAATATCTAACAATTAAAATATTTGCACACCAAAAGTTGGTAGAATATGTAGAAACACCTAAATAATTTTATAACATCTTTGTAACACTCGTATTCCGCAAATAAATATTTTTTCATTTCTTTCTTCTTTCTTTTCATGTTATGTGATAACATGCGCTTAACAGTGAAATAAATACCCACATTGCGTCTTCCTATGCTTACGAATAAGCTGCAAATGAACTGATAACCTATCTAAGAGACAAGCCAAACTCATAACTCCCCTCGTTGTGCGTCGGGGCTTAAAGTTTTTGAAATATTTGTTAGTTTTAGACCCAGTTTGTCATCACAACACCAATACACATGGTGGCGTTTAAGGGGTGATTGTAAAAAAAATTGAGAACCACTGATCAAGCATAATAAATTGTCATACACGTATTTAATAATCACAACAGTTGTTTTGTTTATGCTTTCATAAATCTATACAACTTTATAAACAATAATATTTATTGGTTTATTCATACAAACGATGTTACTGTTTGTTTTGTTTATTATATCGACTTGTAGTTTGTGGTTACTAATTTTGTAGATGATTTATGGCCGGTTTCTACATTCAAGAAAAGATTCGTTTTGATTACTGATGGTAGTATTTTGTACGATTAATAAGATTGTTGACAATGGTTGCTCGTTTTCGACAGTCAACTCGAAACATTTGTTGAAAATATGAGTAACGCTCCGTTACTTTTGAGCAAACTATGAATGGTTCAACTTACGAATTACGTTTGGTTTATTATAGAAAACGGGCATTAATAACGTAAGTTTCCTCATTCGGATTTTTTTTATCCCTCACGCTTTCGTGAGTATAACTTCACTAATGACCATTGTTTTGGTTAAAGGAGAAAGGGGGAGAGAACGTCTTACACACATAGTTTCAAGTCAGTTATTTAGCTTCCACTTCGAACCATATTTGCAAACATTAAAAAGTATAAAATTCAGCCCTACTCCCAAGTTCTAGTCCATTTACATAATAAAAATTTGTTTTAAATGCGACTATCAACAAATATGAACTAACTAACACTGAAATTTCTCCAAAAGCCGACGATGGAAATAATAGGACGTCCATTTGATGTCGTGAAAACATGTGTTTCTATTGAAAGCTATACAAAATTTGCATAGCCTTGACAACATGCGCTAACGAAATAGGTACATTGTCTAGGAGCATAAAAAGCTTGAAAATACCGAAATAACCCATCTGATGTCAAGGTCGGAAGATATTTCGCAGTTGAAGGAACGTCGGGAAAATTGGCAGACGTGCAAAAAGTGAATTTAAAGCATGATACACGAGGCTATCAGTAGGGCTACTCTTGAATTCCTATTTCATGCAAATTGGAAATTGTAATCGGGTATCTCATGTTACAAGTAGGTACTTTCGAATATAATAAATAAATAAATATCTCCAGACAACTTACACAAATTGAATCTAACCCCAAAGTAAGCAATCTATATGCTTGTGTCAATCTATATGATGTAATATTATGTGTATATAGACATAATTATGCATTAGAATAAATTGAATTAACACCCAGACCAAGAAAATGGATACGTCTAAATGTTCATCTCACAAATGCCTGTCCCCGTCGGGAATCGAACCCGAGCCTCACGGTTGGTCGGTGTAGTATAGGTTACTCTTGAATCTCGATGTCATGCAAATTGGAAATTGGAATCGGATATGTCATTTAAAGTAAACACAGTATTAGCGGATTGTTAATATTTGGTTAAAAATAGACTATCAATTATATTATCTGATTCTTAGGTTTTTTGGAATTAAATGTTAATAATTCGCTAGTACTGTGTTTAAGGGTACATAAAATGACTGAATGTGATTGCAATTTCGAATTTGCACGAAATCGAGGTTCAATCGACCGCCTTCGTGGCCTCGACCACGGCTGGTGTACACGTCTAATTCCATAGACCAAGCGCGATGCTCAGGTTTCGATTTCCGACGGGGGTACGAATAAGTGTGATAAAGATTTAGATGACTGCATTTCTGGGTTTGGGTATTTATTAAGTTTGTACTGGTATCTAAGTATTTACGTATTAGTATCGTTGACTAACACCTATAACACAGGCATATTATAATTTGCTTACTTTGGGGTTAGATTCAATTTGTGTAACTTGTCCAGGTATATTTACTTATTTAAGAGCAATCCTACAGAACAGCGTCTTTAAAGTATTTCCAAACATTACTGTTAAGGTTGTATACAATTTACGTGGAGCATTGAAAAGGGTGCCGAATCCCACCTTATCTTACTTTGGACAGGCGGAGGGCCCCCAAAAATGTTTCTTTCGTTTTTGTTAAAAGTGCGGAAAAATTACAAGTTTACAACCCTTTACCTTTGAAATGAATGCTGTATGGTACAACAATTCGTGGAATATCGCTAAGATATGGTCATGTCAAAATGATTTCACAGTGTACAAAAAATTGACAAACGCAACAATGTGATGTTAAGAAAACTTCACGCTTGAGATAACAGATTATACTTGTTTTTTACGGTTTTATTTTAAAGCGCATAAAATATTGTTCTTTTAATGTTTGTGAAAAACATGAATGTCGTTTTTTAATGCCTGACTAGATACCTTGCATTTTCCAACTGAATTTTATTGCAGATTGTCCCACCTTCGCACGGGTTGACAAATTTCTAATTTGTCATAGAAATTACGTAGCCTATGTTCATTAGCTGTAATATCTGCTTCTATTGGTAATTTTATTTTTCGAATCGGTCCAGTTGTTTCGGAGCCTATTAAATACAACAACACAAACAATAAAATCTTTCCTCCCATATATTATAGTTTCTCGTTTTATAGTGTTAGAGTGTACACCAGTAGGATACGTCATAGTGTAGTATAGATGGAGTGTAGGTTGGTAAGTTCTTTTTTCAGAATGAAATTTTTAATTTCTTAATATTTTTGAACGGATTGTTTCATTCGAATAACTGGAGGAGTAAAAGAATATGTCAGCATTGAAACAGTTTTGCAATTGAAATAATTTATTTGGATAATAAGGGTTAATATGAAAGGATAGATAACATGTCCCGAATATGGTCACTATTTATTAACTTTTAAAATGTATTAAAGTAGTTATAGAAAGAAAGAAAGAAAATTATTTATTTGCGGAAATATGTGTGTAAATGAGATGTTACAAAAATATTTAAGTATATCAACATATTCTTCCATATTTTGGTGTGCAAATATTTTAACATTATAAAAAACATTATTTTATAAGGTACAATATGTGCTTTAACTTCTAAGCAAATTATTTATATTTATAACTAGATTAATTATTTATTACCAAAACATACTGTCGTAAATATAATAGTAAGGCATATATTGTCGCTAACTTTTTTGTTGGTTACTATTATTTTACAGATTAATACGTTCTTTACTGTTGTAGAACATCTCTTTCTTTATCATTAATAGTTTACGCAGCGCGAGCGATGAAAGACATGTAAGTTTTAACAGCTAACTTTTTTACACTTTGTGTCACATATGAAGTTTTAGTAGGGTTCACTATTTTTTTCTTGTTACAAATATAGCCCATATTCATCAAGGATAATGTTGGCTTCTAATGGTGAAAGATTTTTTCAAATCGGTACAGTAGTTTTGAGGCCTATTTATTACAAACAAACAATCAAATCTTCCTCTTTAATATAAGTAGAGAAAAATGTGTACATATTTTGAAGTCGTGAACCGGTTTTATCTAGTTACTTAGTTTCAACTGTGTTGCCGTAACAGTGTGGAAATAATCATAAAACTGCAAAAAACCGACTCTAACTATTTCATTAGGTACGTTGCGTTTTAATAATATATTTTTTTTAAAGATAGCTAATCGTTAATATGAGGTCTTCAACATAGGCAAAACTTTATGCATTATTAAGTATAACTCAAAAAACGGATCATTAAATCATCATGATAAAAAAAAGAAGCATCAAAACCGGTTTATTATTGTCCGAGTAATAGCGTAAGATACAAAAAACATACAATTGAAAACATATTTTTGAGTACGTTTAAAAGCGGCTTTGGCATGCAGAAAGAGGGATATGTTGAATCTATAAGGGTTCTGTTTTCGGTATCCGGCTACAAAAGAAGAAAGAGGGATCTCAACAAAGTAGGTAGTAGTTCGAATGTTTTGTGTTTGCCCACGTTTATGCCCGCGTTTTAACTTATTTAGCTCTCTCGGGAGACAACTAAACAATAAAAAGTAATCTGTCACTCTACACCAGAGATTCCCTAACTTTTATGGTCTAACTCCCACTTTGAAAATCAGTTACTTTGTAGCGCGGCTTCTTTTACGCTTTTTTATCCGAATTTTGAGTTACCTTTGAGACTTCAATAACATATTATGCTGTAGTGCAGTCTTTCCCAAAGTGGGCGATACAGCCAGTCCTATTTTCACAAATAAAAATATACCATAACCACTCATAACATTGCTTTGTTGCATTGTTAAAAAAGTACATTGTACTAACCGACAACGAAAAAAGGAGTCTATATGTTTCGACGCCTAAAATATTTTTTATGTACGTTAAGGCCCCATACTTAGTCAGCCAGAAGAGCCAATCACCGCACTCCCGGACTCCATGATTGCTATGTAATATTGCGCTCTAAAGTAAACGTCTTAAGCGACAAATCACTATTTTTGTTTTGACACTATAAAAGTAATTTAAAAAAAAGTGTAAAAACTGAAACACTTATCTTATAGGTATAGTACTTATCTATGTTTATGTTAAATCTGATATCGATATTTTCATAACTGAAGTAGACAGTTGGGTTTTGCTTTCAAAAAAGGGTTAATTTTTTGATTTTTTTCTATCGAGCAAAGTGAAATGAATCGTGTTTTGGAAACACTACATCTTATAAGCATCGTCTTATAAAGCATATTCATGTTAATCTTGTGTATTTTTGTCACCAAGATCCATGATTGCTTTGTATGAAAACAACATTATACTGCTGACGTATTTTAGCATACATGGACCCTTAATGGGTTTCTATGTAATTTGTGAACAGATTTTGAATATTTTCACGAAGCATTTCAAAAAGTGAGTTAGATGATCCCGTTTTTATCAAGTCTGGATCTGATGGTATCCCAGGAAAATCGAGGAAAATCTTGATTTTTGTGTACCTATGAAATCCAAACCGGATTTTTGCAGTTTTAATGCGCTTAAATTACATTAAAATGAATTATTATTGTTAAGAATTGAAATTTTAAACCCCCTCCTTTTTCCAAAGTCGGTTAACAATTAAAGAAATTGTCTGTAAAATAAAAATATTGCGCATTTGTTACACGATCACCATTGAAGTTGTATTATTTATAATTATTTTGTTTACTTTCCTGTTGAAATTCGTGCTAACACAAAATAATTGCAGTAATTTTGATGCAATAGCACATAATAATAGAATTCAGAAATATCTTCAAGGTTTTTTAATTTTTTGTAAGAACGAGCACTCACTTTTCCTTGTGATGAGAAACTTCATAGCGACCAGATGTTAACAAATCAGTTAGTTTTTGCTCTATACGGTAAGGCCAAAAAGGAACATGAAACTGCTGAGAACTGACGTTATTGCAGCTGGTATTGTTAGCAGTAGGGGTTTCAATACCAGCCTCAGGTTGATCCAGGTTAATCTGTTCCCGAGTTTGTTCAGGAGAGTCGATTAGGTAAACTGGTGCGTTTATCCTCGCACGAGTATAGGATAATTACAACAATAATATCTATGGTGTCTGTAGGTCTCTTATAATCAGGACAGACATGCGCTTGATCGCTGTCTTTTCCCATAATAATAATAATAATAACAACATTTATTTGCTTAAATAGGGTAATGAGGATCTTAGATATAAAACAAGTTCTTAATCCTATTTTACCAAAAAGTTGGCATGCAAATATTTTGAACCACTCATACTGTTCATTATTAGGAACTGTATATAAAAGTAATTCATCATTACATTAAAATTTCTATGTTCAAATTAGTTACATTTACTAGCATAGTCATGATTAAAATATTTTATTCCAATTGTAATAAAATAATAATAAATAATGTCCAATATAACAGTCACTAAAAATATTTTCAATTAAATAAATGTCAATTTATGTAACAAAAGTAAAATTAAATATAATATAAAAATGCACTGTGGCATCGCTAGCTTCAGGTTGACCATCAATGCATCCATATGTGATGTTCCATTGTCGTATTCACCATAAGATCATTCTGCTGATTGGTCTTCTAACTCCCTTGTATAGAATAAACCATCTGCCTCCCTGCCAGAAAACTCGTAGGAGGTGAGCATAGCTTACGTTTGTTACTAAGAAAACTGTTCGTAGAGTTCTGTACAGCAACATGTTCGTACGAGCGATCTGCCGCTTTGACTATTCCTGTCGCCATAATAACAGACATGTTCCAGTCCGGAGTAAAGGGAACCAGTAGACTTGCACAATAGGCCTTAAATCCTGGCCACAGGACCATGAAACACATATCTTTAGTGTCTATAGACCTGTCTTACCATTCGGAGAGCCGTGTGTCCAACTCTATAAAAAACTATTAAAAAGCTAAAGTTAAGTGTTCTCTTATTTCAGGATGCTTAACTTGCGTTCAAGTACTGAACATAATGGTGCTGCTGGGTTTTATGCTGAATTACGCGTTGCGAGTGAACCTCACCATAGCCATCGTGGAGATGATATTCGACACCAAAGCAAACCACACAGTCACCAACCTCACAGATACACTCAACGTCACACAGGTAAATATGGACATGATTAACTTCACGCCATATCCCTGTAGAGATAGGCAGAGCTTAGGGTCCTACCATGAATGCTTAACACAGTATTATTTCCATGTTTCTAAATGCCGATTTATAAATGCATCTCTATGCCATACGTCTTAAGATTGTCTTTCTTCGATGACAATAAGTATTATTGAAATAATATTGTTTTAAGAGCTTATGGTAATTCCCCAGAGCACCCAAGATAAGCCGAAGATACTGACTCAATGTGATAGGTTAATATAACCTTACATTAAAGCCAGATACTTATCCTATTCCGGACATAGAATTTCAAGAACAAATTTCGTGTTTCTCGAAACCCGGAATCGAACCCTATACGTTATGTAGCTACCGCCAACACCTGACCATTAGTGACTAGACCACAGAGGCATATAAATATGTACAAGTTGTACTATTTAAATTATGCGCTTCGACTTTACACTTTTTACTCTTTTTACGCTTTATACTTTTTTTTAAATTGACTGTAGGTCAGGTGTAGGTTTAAATTTAAGCGAAATGATTAATTATGTAATAACAACTCTATGTATAGATTTATTTAAAATACATACGGATTTCCGAAGCTTGACGAATATAGCCGAAGCTCATTATTTATATAGTACTACTACATCTGTATATAAAATATGGATGAACATACATACATATCTTCACGGAAAGTCCCTTACGGGGTCGGCAGAGAGTTGTAGGAGCCGAGTTGGAAAAGCTTCGTCAGTCTTTACTGAGTCAGCCTGGATTTACGTAACTATCTGTTACTTTTATACTGACTCCAATATTTTAAGCGTAGTGAAACTGCACAAAACAGATAAAACGTAGCTAGAAAAGCGCTGAACCAATTTCCATTAAATGTATATTGGACCACCGTAGGACCATGCTACCTAATAAAAAAGATTTATCAAGATCGGACTTCTTTGTAGAATGTTCAATAGAACAAAAATACAAGGTCAATTCAGAATTTCCACCGGCTTCAGTCAATTGAAAATTAGGCCCCTGACCTCGGATTAGGCCTGTCTTTAAAGAAAACGGGCTTACTGCTTTCTTTCCAAGCAGCATAATAGATGTTAGCGTTGCTTAAAGGTTGATTTTCGAAACAAGTAAACTTTGTGTGAACTTTGGTCTTTAACTATATTCATCAAAATCGGTGCAGCATTTCGACCAAGAAGTCGAAACAGATAGACAGACATGCTTTTTCATTTATAATATTATGTGGATTGTTATTGTTGTATGCACCATCGTAATCCTATGAAAACATTTGTGAAAGAACTAGAAAGATTTATAAGTCAGTTTCTCCCACAGCATCCAGAGCACATAGAGCAGACCAGGTACCACTGGGACACGAAGCAGAAGAACCTCCTCCTCGGCTGCTTCTTCTGGGGGTACGTGCTCACAGAGGTGCCGGGTGGCCGACTGGCAGAAGTCATAGGTGCTAGGTAAGACATATTCTAAATCTATTTTTTTTATGATATTGAAAGGCAAACAAGCAGACGGATTTGGTTATGGTAAGGAATTCACGCCTCCGTAATAATGGTGCATTGCCCACCTGAGGCCGGGATGTTAGGCCTGGAATAAAAGTACCGGCTGCCTTACCCTCCAAACCGGAACACGTCAACGGCTAGCACTGACGTTGAGGCGGCAGGAATAGGTAAGGCGGTGGCACCAATCCGGGCGAGTCGCTACCACCTAGTAAACCATCAGTATAATCATCAATATACATCATCTATATTCGAGTACCTTCAAACCCCGGATATTAACTCACTCATAACTATTTATTTATGTATTGGTCAGACGTACCAGTTGTAACAATCTTATGTCTATCTCTTTTATCTCTTATACATACATACATATATGGCTAAAAAATGAATCTCCATTTCGCGTGGTCATCGCATTACGCCTGAACGGATGGCATCTGCCGGTGCAGCAGATGTGTACGGGTTGCCAAATAATAACAGCAATGGCAATAATCATAAGGTTAAAATTTTAAATATTCTCCGATTTCAAGAAAAAACACATCGCAATGGAGGTCCATTTGCATACAATGTCCAATTTGCGTACAAGCTATGATGCCACAGACAGACTCACACAAAGACCTTAAATTTTTAATTCCCCCCTTTTTATTTCGGAAGTAATTATTACGAAAAGTATTAAGTGTAGTCAAATTGAATTATTATCTATAAGTACAGATAGTATTATTATACAGATAGTATGTGTAATTGGATTACCAATAAGTACTGATAGAATTAAGTGTAGTTGAATTACCAATAAGCACGGACAACATTAAGTGTAGTTGGATTACCAATAAATACAGGCTGTATTAAGTATAACTATAGCTTAATAATAATAACTGGTGGTCGCCCGTAGGTCGAAATTTGGCCATAATAAATCCTAATATCTTGTTAATAAGAACGCCATCTTCATTTTTCAAGACCAACTACTTTGTTTCCAAACTTTTGATGGCGCATTGCCATCCGTGATCTTTTATCGTTATCATCAATATATTTGTTTGTGTGTGTCAAATGCATGGTAGTGTGAGTAATGTTTTATTTATTGATTTAATGTACTTTATAAGCATTATTATTGAAAAATATTAGCGTTCTGCACTTCTACACATAAACTATAAATGTGCCAAAGTTTATGCTCCTGCGTCCGCGCAATTTTTGTAAAAGGGGTCCAAAGTTTTGAAATCACGTATTAATATATATTATATAGATTGCGAACCTCATTGAGTCATATACATTGTATGAGATCTAACTACGGCTTACAAATAAATAAAGACCAAGTATGACTGACTGTTGTTAATAGTAACAAGTAATGATTGTATTGAGTACCTATAATTATTTATGGATTACCAAAAAATATAGTCTGTCCTAGTAAATATTTACAACTTACCCATAAATACAGACTGTATTTAGTGTAGCTCGACATGGCTCATGAATAAATACAGACTGTAGTACGCATAACTTTAGTTTACTGATAAATACGGACTAAATTGTGTACAATTTGTCCCCCGTGTTGGTCCGGGCTCCTTTGTAGAATAGACCATCTGCCTTCCTGTGCCAGGCAGCTCGTAAAAGGCGAGCATAGGCTTGCCGTCACTAACACCGTGATATCTGACTAGGTGGTAGAGTTTCGCAGCGACTCATCCGGATTGGTACCACCGCCTTACCTATTCCTGCCGCCATAACGTCATGACGTGTTCCGGTTCGGAGGGTAAGGTAGCCGGTAAACTTACTTTTACTCGAGGCCTAACATCCCGGCCTCTGGTTGGCAACGCACAATTACCACCTTTGGTGTCTCTAGGCGGCGGGAATTTCTTACCATCAGGAAATCCGTCTGCTTGTTTGCCTTCCAATGTCATAAAAAAAAACAACCTCACAGTAATCATAAAAAAAACATAGTACATTAAGTATTAAGTATAACTCTATACTCTACAAATACAGAGTATATTAAATATCATCGTTTATTTCTGTCTAAATAGTTCTCGCCTTAATATTACTGCTCCATTTTTTCATGATAATGGAATAAGTAGGAAATTCACGCCTAGAGACAACTAAGGTCGTGATCTCGCTCGAGCAAAAGTAAGTTTACCGGCTACCTTAGCCTTCAAACCGAAACACTTCAACGGCAAGCATAGGACGCTATGGTGGTAGGAATGTCACGCCTAGTAGTCACGGTGTTGGTGGCGGTAAGCCTTTTTCCAACTGCCAAGGAGTCCGGACCAACACTTCTCCGGTATCAATTTTTAATCTTGAATATTATTTAGGCAGAGGGCTCTCATTAGGATGATGGTTGCTCTCCATCCTTTTTTTTTTTTTTTT
>NJDD01000872.1:554-18453 GCA_002245505.1 Calephelis nemesis
CAGCGACTAACCCGGATTGGTACCTACCTTACCTATTCCTTACCTATTCCTGCCGCCATAACGTCATGACGTGTTCCGGTTCGGAGGGTAAGGTAGCCGGTAAACTTACTTTTGCTCGAGGCATTACATCCCGGCGTCAGGTTGGCAACGCACCATTACCACCTTTGGTGTCTCTAGGCGGCGTGAATTGCTAAACATCAGGAAATCCGTCTGCTTGTTTGCCTTCCAATGTCATAAAAAAAAAACAGCATCCGCATTAATCGATGTTGATTTTATTGCTAATATTCAGGTCGAGACATGTCCGTTAAATACGCGGGTTTCCGGGGTCTGCCTATCTGCAACTGCTCCTAACAGATAATTGGTTTTTTAATTTATTACAGGTGTCTCATTACTGTGACCAGTTCTGAAGATCTGAAGTTTCCAACCGGTTTTAGATTTGGTGCTGCCACTTCGTCGTATCAAATTGAAGGCGCTTGGAATATTGATGGTAAGGGATAGGACTGCTCCTGAGGATTAAACCTGTGATGCTCGTACTGTTTCCTACACAGCGAGCTCTTGCTTGCTGCCGTGTTTAATTTCAGGTCTACATGGTAAGTTAATTCACAAAAAGTTTGACATTTCAGTCTCAGGTCGGCGCCTCTAACGGCTAAGATTTAATGTTGATTGACGTCTCTAAGTGCGGCAGTAAGAAATACGTTTTTATTACAAAAAAATATTTCTACCTTCTGGTCTTCCTTTGTATATCCTTTATCCTTTATCTTTAACCGTTTTTTAACAACAGGTAAAGGAGAAAGCATATGGGACAGAGTGACACACTCAATTCCAAGTCCTATTGCTGACAAGTCGACAGGAGATGTGGCTGCTGACTCTTACCACAGGTGGCGGGACGATATCGCAATCGCTAAGGAATTAAGCTTACATTTTTACAGGTACTACTTGAGTTTCAAACAGTGACAAGATACTTTCAAACTTATTGTGCTGATGCTGTCCCTTCTTCACTTTCACACCTAGTAGTATTTTTTTTCGTCAATTTCTTGCACCTGTGTACTGCACTTTTAGTTGTATTGTAAAATAAATAAAATAAGAGTGTAAATTGACCTCAACTTTAGAATAAGCTCAACTCATCAGCCACTACTAAAATGGTCGCAGCACCCAATATACATTCAACCACCATTATAATATCGTGAGTTATATATTTAGGTATATATTTTCACACACCTACTTTAAAATATTTAAAAATGCTATATATGCCAAAGCTATAAGCCAAAAGCTATATGAATCCCTGTGTTTTAATGAAATAAGACAGTAAACAAGCGCAGGACTGTCCTCTTGGTAAGAGATATTAAAAGATACTTAATTAGATATTAAGAGAACGTCACTGTCCTGTAGCCGGGGTATTGTGCAAGTTTAGCGTTTACGATACCCCCCGGGCTGGAACATGTCATGATTGACTAAAGAGTTATATTGTATAGCCTTGATGATGCTTGTATAGCGAAACTGGTTGGCAAAACTATAAAAAATGATACATATATTGCGAAAAGTGTTGTAAATAAATTGATTTATTGACTGAAGAGTATGTAAATTGATTGATATTCTTGACAATTGACTAAACGCGTTTTTAAGTTGATAGCGTTTAAATACGAAGATAAAATACAACCTTAGACGGCGGGGATATATTAAAGAGTATATAATCACTACGTTGGACACCTAAGCAGTGCTTGTTGCAGGTGCTAATTTGTCGTGTGGGTATAGCTGTAGGAATAGTCTATTCATCATTTGATTAATTAAATTTAAAAACACCTAATTTGATTTTAATTCGTAACTAGCTGTTGCGACGTTGCACTTCTTCAATTGGTGTGGTAAATTTTAAAATGTTATTAGTCTCCTTGCAGTTTTAAAAAAAGGGATTGTTGTTAGTCACAAAATTAATAAGTTAATAATTAATAAAATAATAATAACTTTAATTATAGTATACATGGGTACAACCAGGACACCCACAACTAGTCGAAGACAATCACAACCCCACACTCCTCAATGCGATATTCACGCCTTTAAGATTATATAGACTATATTGTGCTGTTTTTAACCGAATTAAACAAAAGTAGATATCACTGTCTAAACAAATAAGCTAAATTTCTAAAATGTACCTATGTATGTATATGTGTACGTATGTTTTTTTTGTATTTTTTATTCGATTGATTAATTATGTCAGAACTCAATTTATATTCCGTGTCAACTGATACTGTGTCACAGATGCAATTGTTTTTAGCTATATACAGCAATATAAATTTAACGTGTTATCACACCCTACGTCAAAAGCAGCTGATCTGCCAGTTTTGCGAGCCTAATATTCTGAATTTAGAATTATGTTACATGGCTCTTTAAGCTTTGTCACAAAAATAAATTCTGCGCCCCAAAGTTATTGTTCAGTCGTTGCAGGTACTTTATAGTTGAGCTGCAAGATTAGAGCAACGCTGAAAAAACCTTAATACAATTTGCAGGTTTTCGATATCTTGGCCCCGTATCCTGCCGACTGGTTTCCCTAACAAGGTCAACAAAGCTGGAGTTAAGTACTACAGCGACCTCATCGATGGTCTACTGGCTGCGGGGATAGAGCCCGTCGTGACGATGTACCATTGGGAGCTGCCTGTGGCGATGCAGGATCTTGGTATGGAAGAAAAAGTTGATTCTGACGGTAATGATATCGAAAATGAGAGACACTGTACAACATGATTTTTGAGACATAGGACGAATCCTTTAAAATTCACGCCGACATGTATCGAATTGACGTACCTACTTAAAAAAATACAAAGAAAATTGTAATCGCAATTTTGTAAAAATCTTACAACTTCTGGTCACCTTTGCATGAAAGAGTTAAAAAAATATGCATATTGACAAAAGACTTGCACTGTTAGACTTAACATATTTGTTAAAAAAATACATTAAATAATATTAGGGCTCCTTTGTAGAATAGACCATCTGCCTTCCTGCCAGGCAGCTCGTAAAAGGCGAGCATAGGCTCACCGTCACTAACACCGTGACATCTTACTAGGTGGTAGAGTTTCGCAACGACTCACCACTGCCTTACCTATTCCTGCCGCCATAACGTCAATGCCTGCTGTTGACGTGTTCCGGTTGGAGGGTAAGGTAGCCGGTAAACTGACTTTTTCTCGAGGCCTTACATCCCGGCCTCAGGTTGGCAACGCATTATTACCATCTTTGATGTCTGTAGGCGACGTGAATTTCTTACCATCAGGAAATCCGTCTGCTTGTTTGCCTTCCAATATTATATAAAAAAAACCGGTTTCTCCTTTAGAGCATTTTCAGTAGGTAAGCATCAATCAGTAATCTTCAGCTTTGTTAACTTATTGTAAGCTAATTAACACTTAAAAACCAAAAGAAAAAGGTTTGGTAAAAAAAATTATTAATTTTTGTCATACTTGTGTTTTGGATTACGACCGACAAACATACCCAGGCACTAATTAGTAAAAAATGTTTTAAGTGTCAAAAAAGAAAAAATAAATAGATGTGTAAAACACAATTGATATTTAATTTAGTATTTTAACCTATTTAAAGTTGGACTCGCTCTATCTATTTGCAATAACTAATAAATAGTGACGGCAAGCCTATGTTCGCCTTTTACGAGCTGCCTGACACAGGAAGGCAGATGGTCTATTCTACGAAGGAGCCCGGACCAACACGGGGGAAAAAAGTGATGACGTATTTCCCTTATTAGTGTTAAGCTCGCTCATTGGTTTTATTTAGTTTGAATTTTTGTGTAATGTTATTTGTGTGCAACGAAGCGTTAATAATAGTAATACACCCTCAATCACCGCCATGATTATTGGCGGCTTTGGTTTTCGAAAGTTTCGATGTTTTTGAAATTTTTTTTTGTTAAAAAAAAAATTCAATTTGTTCGCCTCGTTGGTCGAGTGGCTAGCGTACTCGCCTAACTGCATCGACGAATCGCGAGGCCCGGGTTCGATTCCCGATGGGGGCAGGCATTTGTGTGATGAACATTTAGATGTCTGCATTTCCGGGTCTGGGTGTATATTAAATGTATTTTGGTATCTATTTAAGTATTTCTCTGTAATAGTATCGTTGACTAACACCAATAACACAAGCATATAATTTGCTTACTTTGGGGTTAGATTCAATTTGTGTGACTAGTCCAGGGATATTTATTTATTATTATTATTATAGTATTGAATTTATAAAAACAGAAAACGGGGAATAATGTTAATAAAAAGTTAATAAAAGTAAAATGCATATTTGAATAAAATGACAATAGCAGTTTTATTATGTAATTGTGACGGTTCACGTCTTACTTAACTTCAGTAATAAATCAACAAGTTTATTAACCATATATATTTTGATTTTTATTTTTGAATGACGTCAAAATATTATAATTTAATTTAGTTGTACTAAAAAATGTTTTTTTGCAAACGTAAACTGTAAAGTAACGTAAGGTACCGTTTGCGGGGTAAGGGGTGTAGGCGGTGAGGGCGACCACCCCGCATACTTCTCCCAGCATAAACCCCTAAACATTTTTTTAATGAAAAATTTATGTCTCGACATGTTTTTCAAATCTATTCTACTCTTTTATGCATTTTGTATTAAATATATTTAAAACTGATTTGCGCTAAACAAACTCTAGTCAAAAAAAGCACATTAACTAAGTACAAACAATAATTATTTTGACTCCGAAGTCAGACGGCAGCAAATATTGTCAACTCATGAACTGTCGCTGTGATCTCTCTAAGGTCGTTAGTATGACTGTTTCAATAGCATATCATGGACTTTTTACTTAGACATGGATTCGTGGTGAATTTTCATATGAAATTGTCAATATCCATATGTTAATATTATCGTAAAAACATTTTTGTTGTAGCTACGACTAATTATAAATAAATAAATATCACTGGACAAGTCACACAAATTGAATCTAACCCCAAAGTAAGTAAATTATATGATTGTGTTATGGATTCGAATACATAGAAATACTTAAAAAGATACCAGAATAAATTTAATAAACACCTAGACCCGGAAATGCAGACATCTAAATGTTGATCACACAAATGCCTGCCTCCCGTCGGGAATCGAACCCGAGCCTCGCGGTTGGTCGATGTAGTTAGGCGTGTGCGCTAGCCACTCGACCATCGATGCGGTCTTTTTGTTGAATTTAAAAGTCGCTAATTCCAGTAATAAACGTTACAAAGTGCGAGTCGGACTCGGCCGTGGAGGGTTCCCTGGCAGTATCATACATTTTACGAAAATCCTTGAAAATCGAAATGAATTGCAATTTGCAAGAATTTCTTGCAATTCATTCATTCCATATACAGTGGTTGCTGTTTACGTCGCTAAGTTCGGGAATTACACCCTTAGCAATATGTCATCAAACATGGAAGATCAGTGAGACTGTATGGAGCGCACGCCACTGGCTATGTGTTTTTGTGTGTGACAGTCGTCCACGTCTTGTTTGTACAGAATGTGACAGTCGTCCACGTTTTGTTTGTACACAATGTGACAGTCGTCCACGTTTTGTTTGTTCAGAAAAAGGGGTCAAAGCATGAAAGAAAAGAATAATAAAGAATCCTATGAAAAATCAATTTTTTTTTGCGCGGGGAATAAACTTAACATTTATGTATAATCATGTCGACTTTTAAAAAGACGATTGAAGAATTTACTTTAATTAAACTGATAATTTCAACAATGAATACAATAGCTAATTTAAAATTAAGATTTTTCAAGAAATACTTTTAGCTGTGGCTGTTTTGTTTATTGAAGAATATATGTAAAATAATAAATATACTATATATTATATACTACCAATCATTAAAAAATCGCTTAAATTACGAAGAAAAATTATTTACTTTTTAGTTTTCTTTTTTTACATTTTTCATTTCTTTCTTTCGCGATAAAAAAATCGCCTCTGTGGTCCGCTAGTCCAGGTGTTGGACTTGACTGCATGAGATTCCGGGTTTGAATCCCGGGTCAGTCAACAAAAAGAAAATTGGATTTTTCCAATTGGATTAGATTTTTTCAATTTTATAATTACAAAATGTTGGTTGGGGTCGGAAATGTGCCCGGTTGGCCTATCACATTGTGGGACTTATTGTCTTCGGCTAGTCGTGGGTGCCTTGGTTGTACCTCTGCCTACGTCTTCGAGTATATGGGCGTGAAGATACAATTTAAATAGATTCTGCGCCATTAGAGGGCCTTGCAAAATGTACCTTGGCCTTGCAAAATGGCCTTGTAAAATAGTGTGGGAAACACTAGATTTAGGTCTTACGCCGGCACTGGTTGCAACCTTATTTCCGAAAGCGTTGAGATCATATTTTGAAGCAGATCATAAAGTATATTAAAGTTTTTTGGCGGGACCGAGCGAAAAACATTTTTTTTAATGATATTGGAAGGCAAACAAGCAGACACATTTCCTAATGGTAAGAAATTCACGCCGCCTAGAGACATCAAAAGTGATAATGGTGCGTTGCCAACCTGAGGCCGGGATGTTAGGCCTCGAGCAAAAGTAAGTTTACCGGCTACCTCACCCTCCAAACCGGAATACGTCATGACGCTATGGCGACAGGAATAGGTAAGGCGGTGGTAAAAATCCGGGCGAGTCGCTGCGAAACTCTACCATCTAGTAGGATGTCATTCTGCAAAGGAGCCAGGACCAACACAATGTATGTGTATTGTGTGGGTGTTGAGTACAATTTGAAGTGAAATAGAATTTGTGTATTTTGTTCTGTCAAAGTGCACAAATATTCATAAAAAAACTGTATTTTATATTTTTATTGTATTCATAAAAAAGTGTATTTTCTTGATTCCGCCAAATCTTACTCGAGCTTAGGTAAGGATGCATAAATAATAAGTCATTTCTTTCTCTTTCAGGAGGTTGGACTAATCCTTTGATAGTGGATTGGTTTGAAGCCTACGCAAAAATACTCTTTTCCCTCTACGCTAATAGAGTGAAGACCTGGATAACTATTAACGAAGCTTTTACCGTGTGTGACTTTACTTATAACTTAGGATCCTACGCACCCAGGATAAAAGAGACTGAAGTGGCAGCTCTCATATGTACTAAATATGTTTTGCTTGCTCATGCTAAGGCGTATAGAATATACGATGAAGAGTATAGACCTAAATATGCAGGTAAAAATAAAAAAAGCAATGAAAATAAACAGGATTATAAACGAAGCAAAATTCTATTTTTTTTTCAGGAAGCATTTCTTGGGCCAACGTGCTTTTGTGGTTAAATCCTGCTACTCCTGAGGACGTGGAGCTCACGGAAAAATTCAGACAGCTTTCGGTAACTTCCTCTTATTAACGTATATAGATGTATCAACATATTATTACCTCCACTATAAAACCGACGCGACCGTGTTGGTCCCAGAAGTGTGGTTTCCTACCAAGCAGCTCGTAAGAAGAGAGCTAACATTTACTAATCATTAGCACGGCGACACCATGCCTAATTTTAATCTATCTGGTCACTTTTTATTCCGACGATTAAATAGTTTCTAGCTATTTTTGACCGATTGCAATTATATATTTGTGAGTTTGTATGTATTTAGTTCGACGATAACTTATATACTTTTGATTTAATCTTTTTGAAATTTGGTAGGTGTCCTTATTACAATTTTAAATTTCAAATATTGGTGAAAATATGGTACTAGGGCAACCTAAATAAAAAAATAAATATTGGACAATTATTTCGTGTGAAGAGTCAAATGAAAGGGCTTCATAAAAGCATTTTCAATACAGTTTTTTTTAATTTTCTGTTGTTTTTGAGTAACAGGCAAAAATAAATCTATTGTATTGAATTCACTTAAAAATATCTTGATTGTCTCACGACCGTGATGATGTCTTGACTGTGATGGTGTTGGTGATGATATCTTAACTGTATCGTAAGAATATCGTGACCGTGTTAATACCAATATTGTGACGGTGACAGTGAAGAAGATGTTGGTGATAATGTAGTGACGGTGTCGTGTAATGGTAAAGGGGTTGGTAATGACTGTGTCGTGATAAGTTTGTGATAATATTATGACAATGTTTTTACAGTTACCATTCCATTCTTAATTTGCAAACCAAACGCGTAACAAATATACAAATAAAAGCGGCCAATTGCGAGTCGATCTCGCCCAGGGAAGGTTTCGTAGGAGCAAGTATCTTAGTTCATGTAGCGAAAGACTTACCAATTATAACAAAAATATTTGTAAATTCGGTATGTCTGGTAAGCAAGTTATCTGGAATTTGGAAAGATGGGAGGTGGTTTAGTTTTTTTTAATTTGAAAGAACTTATTTTCGAGGGGTTTCGATGGGACTTCCATTGGCACGTCTGGATCTCAATTTTTTTGTATACTTAGACAACATAATATTAAAATCCAAATCAGGCTTTTTTGCAGTTTGACTGACCTTAAATTATGATTAGAAAAATGTTTTAATTACCTTTTTATCACCAAAAGTTTTGAAAACGTAATGACGGAAATTGTCACGACCACAAAATTAGATTAAATTTGATTTGTAGCATGAATGAAGCTATATCATTACTACTGGAGGTTACGCTCCTAATGGAGTAAGATCCAGGGCCCCCAGACATCACTTATTTTCAAAGTAAAGAATTTCAAGCTATAGACACTCTTATGTGTGTTTAAGAGTGTGTGCATACTCGCTAGCTTGGCTATGAGGCCCGTTCACAGATAGCACTTAGAAAAGGTAGACAAAAACATAACTAACTTTTGTTAAATTAGATTTGACGCTCTGATTTTATAAACGTCACGCCGGATGTTATTGAAAATAAATATTTTATATTAAAAGACCATTTCTGTGGGCCATGCCTTACACTTATCAGACACTTTAAATTTAATTTAAAAAGAAATTACTTGTTTTTAAATTTGAATTCTTCAACTTTAAATTTGATCCTTGGCGATTATTTTAATATATATTGTGGATAGCCAGACTAATTCCAAGGGCCAAACATTTTTCCAGACACAATCAAAGAATCCCAGAAATAATAAAATGAAATGTCTTGGTGCGCATATACCGTGTTTTAGTATAACAGAGTTTTTGGTCCTGGAGATTCTTTGTTACATGCTATGCTCACCTTTGTTTTTGGTACTCTACTTAAGTAGTAAAATATAAAACAGAGGAAACGCTAGACACACATACAATAAATATATGTGTCAAAGATACAAACTGCACTTTCATAAAGTCGTTTAGAAATGTTTTTGAGTTGCTGTTGATAATTGTACCGAAATAAGTTATTTTTAAGTTATAGCATTATTTTCCTTAGACAGGAAGATATTCCCACCCGATATTCTCAAAGGAAGGTGGCTGGCCGCCCGTTGTAGAGAAGATGATGTTAGAGCATAGTCTGAAGCAGGGATACAACTACTCTCAACTCCTGACATTTACAGAAGCAGAAAAACAATTAATAAGAGGTATGTTATATTACATCATAGCGTGACGTGACGAGATACATCCATCTAAAACGCAAAACGTAGAACCAAATCTAGGCACGGTCTCTCGGGAGACAGTCCTTGTTGTTGGCGTTGTAGGGTATAGTCCACTCCATCTGTATAATCATGTCTCGGACTGAGCACTCTGCTCGGCCCACAAAGTCCGGTGAAGTTGTAAAAACCTTTCTAACGTTAAAACTTAAATCCATTCAAAAAGGGAGTGAGATGAATGTAACTTTTTTTAAATGTGACCTAAAATGATCTTAAATTGACTAATAAAGCAATAAAAAAATGGTTTAATTTGATTCCATTCCAAAAAAAAACGTAATATATAAGTACATTCTGACAAAAAAAGCGTAGGGAATGTTTACGATTCCAAATTATTATTATTATTTGTTGTTATTAACTTGGCGCAACTTAATATAATTGAGTGACATCTGTTATCTATACTAAATACAATGCTGAATTTAATTACCTATGTCATTATTAGTGTGTATTGAGAATTTCATATTATTGAGAATATTCATGAAACGTATTGTCATTGGTGACAAGACGTTTGTTTACAATTTTGATATACAAACTAGTCAACTAATTTCGGTGTGGCATATTCCAACTAAACCGAAACCGGAGAAACCTGACTTGGTTTTTACGGTTTTGGTTCATAAACTCGTTCAAAAATCAGTTATGTTGAGGGTATTCTTTGAGTACCACAGTGTTGTGCACTCGGTATTCTTGTCGGAAGTTCAAACGGTAAATAAAAAATATTATTTGAGAAATATGCGGCGTTCAAGTAGCAAATTCGAAAAAAAGATAGAAATGCGAAAAGAAATTTCTTGAAATTTGCACAAAGCCTTCACTGGTAACGAATTTTTACCAAAAACTCAACAAATACTATCGAGCTATCACCTAATTCACCTGATATGGTTCCATCTCACTTCTTTCTTTTTCTTATACTCAAATTATCACTCCGTGGTGTTCAATAGGTAGAAGACTTAAAATAATATTCGTGGCGAGAACTGAATTCAATTTCGGAAACAGTTTTTGTGAAATGTTTTGCTTTGAATATTGGCATAAGTACGAGTAGGTATATCGTTTCTGAAGGAGCATACTTTGAAGGTTATAAAATAAAGTTGATGTACAACTAACTTACGGATCAAGTTATTACGCCTAATAAAAGAAAATTTACTATTCATTGTTATTTTGTTTCTTCAAGTGTTAATTTTTTGTTAGAGATCTATGTTAATGTATAGCCTTATCCTGATTCACGGTTGCCTAATGGTAACATATACACGTTTCCTAAACTGACAAGCAAAGATGCTGTTGGAGATTTATCATCCTGAGAATGTGGTAATTACTACGGTTACTCTTACACTTCTGACAGGAATGAGGATATCATCGTCATCATCATCAGCCGGAGGACGTCTACTGCTGGACATAGGCCTCCCCCAAAGAGCGCCACAAGTCACGGTCACCAGCCGCTTGTATCCAGCTTGTATTCGCTTTTTGATTGTAAAAACTACAAGCTTTCTATATTATAGTTATTAGATATTATAGTTTCCGAAAAATAGTGCGTTGGCAACCGTAGCCTTAAATATTAAGCTTCTGCAAAATAAGAAGTTCATCGGTTCACTACCTTTTAAAGAGTTCCTTCTTCAAGAATACTTTCACTGCGTACACATAGTCGTATCTGTAAATCGCAATCTCAATAGCCTCTGTGGTCTAGAGATAATATTGGACCGGCTGTTGGACTTCATGAGGTTTTGGGATCAATCCCCAGATCAGGCAAGGAAGTGAAAATGATTTTCTAATTCTCTTATAAAAACAATGTTGTTTATGATGTGGATGTGTGGCCGATTGGCGATAGGTTTACTTTTATTTCTCATACAATTTTATATGTGTTCAATACTTCAGGTTCCGCTGACTTCTACGGCATAAACTACTACACCACGTACCTGGTAAGACGGACAAAACCAGGTGAGAAGCCGTACTTCAGTTTTGTATCAGCTCCCGAAGATTTGCCCATTGTCCTCATCTATCCACCTAACGCTACTTTTGGTGCTGCTCAGATTTTACCGGTAAATTTTACTGTAACATTATATATATGCAGATGTTCATACGAAATTTTTGATAATTTAAAAAAATTAGATCGAAGATGTTTGAAAGTCCGTTGCTAATATGAGGCTGAGATCTTAAACTACCTTCTAATCTACGAACATTCTAATACGACAGCGTTGAGACCATTCAGGATAACTTATTGTGGGACTCGACGGTTTAGGCTAATTTCCTTTTCGTATTGGAAGACAAAAACCATTACATTACATAAACATTACTGCTGATTCTGTGAACCCAATTCTGCCTGACAGATAAAAACAATTAATACAGGAAAAAGTTATGTGTTGTTTTTACTAATATGAATAACAATTAACAATTGATTCTTCATATAAATTTCTGTTCCTGGTAGGTAAGAACAACTTCTTTAAAATAAAACAGCGAATGTTTAATGTGTGTTAATGGATGGCAACATGTCGCCATAATTTGATGTTAATATTGGCATCAAGCAGGGTTGTGTGTTGTCAGCACGCTTGTTTATCTTGTATTTGGACAAATGTCTGCAAAGGTTAAGAACATTGAATGTGGGAATGCGTATGGGTGACCAAGTGGTGAATTGCCTATATGCAGATGATGCTGTACTTTTGAGCATTAAATCATCTAAGTTGCAAACACTGATCACAATTATAGCATATAATTGTAAAGAAATATTCTTACATTTAACTATTAAGAAAACCAAAGTATTTGAAAGAGACGTAGCTAGAACGTATGTAAAAGTTTTAGTTGACGATGTAGTGCTGGAACAAGTGAATAAAATTGTTTATTATAGTAGTGCTTTTATCATGGATGGAAGGTATACCGCGGATATAGAAAGGAGAGTATATTTGAGGAATTGTGCGTATAGAGTGTGGGTTCTAGACTCGATTTTTTATAGAAGAGGAAGCAAACGAGCAAGTGGGTTACCTGATGGAAAGTGATCACCTCCGCCCATGGACATCTGTAACACTTGGAGTATCACAGATGCGTTGCCGACCTTTAAGGAATGAGTACGCTCTTTTCTTGAAGGTTCCCAAGTCATAATCGTTTGGAAATACCGCCGTCTTTAACTGATTCCACAAAAGTGTTCTGCGGGTTAAGAAATGTCTTCGGAACCGCAAAGTTGTAGGTCGCCACGCATCAAGATAATGGCCATGACATTTTAAGTTCCAACGCGATGTCCAAAGAAGGAAGTCAGTGGCTGGAATTAAACCAAACAACTCCTCAGAGCATTCCCTATGATAGATGCGGTAGACACCACTAAGTGACACAACATCTCTACGCAACGTCAAGGAATCAAGCCGAGTTTTAATTGCCTGGTCATTGACAATTCGAGTTGCTCAACGTTGAGTGCGGTCAAACGGAAGGAGCTGGTACTGTGGAGCACCTGCCCAGAGTTGAGAACAGAACGAACTTGTTGTTTTAAGCTTTGGGTGGGCTTGAAATACTGTCTCGCTTTACTGAGCACTTTAAGTTTTTAGAGGCTATTTTAGCCTTCACCTCCAGATGGCCACGAATTTAAACATCACTCGAAATGTCAACGCCAAGTACACCAATTCATGCTGTGGCAGTTAGGGAAACGCTCTCAAATCGAGCAGATGCGACAAAGGGAGTCTTTTTAGCGGAAAACGCGTAGACTTGTATCTTGCTAGGGTTAAATGGCACCAGATTCTGCTGGACCCTACGAAAAACGAAAAGATTGTCAACCTTAGACACAAGTTGGTTCCGGCTCTCAATGACATGTTCCCTAGATCTATTATGTCGGCCAAAGTATAAGGTTTTCCCAGTAGTACTACATAGCAATAAGTGTTACTAACTAGCATCATATCATTAATATGCAGAAGAAACAAAGTAGGAGAAATCACACAGCCTTGGTGAACTCCAGCATCGACAGGCTTGGACTCCGAACACATACTGTCGACAACGACCTTTATGCTACGCACCGCCAAAAAACTAGTAATCCATGCACGTAATTTCTCAGGAATATCGTAAGAAGGAAGCTTCGTTAGAAGCGCCTTGTGCCATACCCGATTCGCTTTCGCTATGACCAAACTGACAGCCAACGCTTCACCCTTGCTTTTGACTGCCCATTGGTGTGTTAAGTAAGCCAAAAGATCACCAGTAGAATGATTAGAGTTTGAATTTTAAGACTAAATAAATCTTAAGCATTCATTCAATGTTTTTATCTAATAAGTTCTGATATATTTCACTTCAAACATAAAATAGGAAATAAAAAATACGAAATAGGTAGTCTTAGCCTGATAACCAACATCTGTAAAGTTTAATATCGTGCCCAATTCGTATTTAAAGAAAGAAACAACAGTGTGGTATCGCACTGAACGTGTTAAGCTACTATCAGTACCATTATAATACACTACAAATGCTCATTCTTATCGAGAATCGAAATTGAGTCTCACAGATAATTAGCGGAGGCATGTGAACTACTCCCTCGATCAACGAGTCAGCCAAATATTGGCGGAAACTTATAACATGTGCTTCATAATTCTTTTAATTAAAGAAGTCAGTTTGAGAACAAAACTTTTTTGTAATTTAAATGTAAACCTCATTTAGAAAACAATTGAAATTCTAGATTTATCCGCAAGGCTTGCGTCAACAGTTGTTGTGGTTAAAACAGCAATATGGTGATATTGAGTTCTTCATATTCGAAAATGGCTACTCCAGCTCCGGACCCGACACCCTCGTCGACTACGGCCGTGTTGAGTTTATACAACAACATTTAAAACAGGTAAACATTGCACAATTAAAGAAACAAGAAATTCCATAACGGACTTAAATTCTGTCTATGCCCTACCAATTCTGACATCACGATGCATATCTAATATCTATATATAATTTTTGATGACTGTTTTTACTGATTTCTTTATTTAGTTATGACTTATATGGCATAGTTGTGTTGCTGGTAATTCACCCCGAACTCAGGCATCGCGAGCAAACAATAGATCATTAAACGTTTTCAGCATTGCATGATTTGCCATTGCTTTGATATATTAACAAAATTTAACGTAAAGCTATTGGAATCGCCTCTGTAGTCTGGCGGTCCAGGTGTTGGACTTGACTTCATTAGGTCCCGGGTTCAAATCCCGGGTTGGGCAACAAACAGAAATAAGGTTTTTCCAATATCCTAAAAAATGTTGCTCGGGATTGGATGTGTGCCCGGTTTGGCGACAGACTTGCCACCTATCACACTGGGAGTTAGTGTCTTCGGCTAGTCGTGGGTGCTCTGGTTGTGCCTCTGTTTACATTTTCGGAGATATGGGCGTGAAGATACTTTAAAACTATTGAATTAGTGGCTTTGGAGCTAGGAGTAGTTCAGACATGCAGCATATTTCTCAGTCTAGTTCGTGACCACAAAGAAAAGGTTTATGACAGCACAAAAGTCCATGTGTGTAAAACTACTGCTACTACTTATGATACCTTATGATAGGAGGTATAGGTCATTATGATATGGTATACATTCTAATAAACTGAAAAAATGTGGACAATTTTTTTATTTGTACCTTATTTGTTCAGATATATATAAGCAAAAACAATCAAATACAAAGTAACGAAGAGTCAGCATATTAGTGGGTAGATACATCATATTAATTTACACAAATTGACCTAAACCCAAAGTAAGGAAATTATGTGCTTTGTGTTATGGGTATTAATCAATGGCATCAATACTTAAATAAATAATGGAATTAATGAATAAGGAGTTTTCCTTAAACTTATGATGTCTCCTGATGTTTAATAAAATGATATGGTGCTAAGGATAATTTTGTTCAAACTTTCGGGAAATAATGTATATTATGAATAATGCTTATGAAAACAACTTCGCAAGAAATGCATGTTACAATAGTTTTAACCATAAAAAGTGTTACAGTGAGTTAACATAATATACGACCTATCAAATATACATAGTTATATGCCAATGCAGATTTTTACAGGAATTTTCAAGAAGTACAATTTTATCAAAGATAATATTTTGACCGTTTACGCAGGACAGGCGACGGAAGCTATAAAACAGGAATAATTTCGGTTAAGCGTAAGGTTCTGAAGATTCTGACCACGATGATCTGATACATTTTTTAAAGTACTGTTTGGACCATAAGAATAAGTAAAAATAAACATACAGATAAAGTGATAACCTCCTTTTTTAAGAGTCCTTTAATTAAATCGTATGCCAGATTACATTGACCGTCACCTACTGTAATAATATGGTAATAATATTTTTGACTCGGGTTTTTGTGTTTTAATGGAACGCTTCTTTTTCTGTGGTCGAGGACAAGACTAAAAAATTTACTGCATGTCTGAACTAATTGTACTTGTACGTCAATGTGAATAAAGTTTTATTCTTATTCTGAATTTTTTGAGTCGATACTTAAGCGCGATAACTTAATACCAAAAATGTTCTTTGTTTGCAGACGCTTCTCTCCATAAGGACTGACAAAGTGAAAGTTATTGGCTACACTGTGTGGTCCCTCATCGACAACTTCGAATGGATAGAAGGATATAAGTAAGCGAATTTCATTATCCGAAAATTACAGCGACGAGCGACGCTACAAGCTGAAGGAGGATGAACAGTTGGTACCATACACACACAATGTAGAGTACAGGAGACGTTAATTGCATGGAGTTCCCATGGAAAGAGATACCTGTGGAATATAGATGTTACAGGTGCGTCGCTGTGGTGCTGCTGACGGATTAGGCCTGATGTGAAAGTGTTGAACATGGACCTGAACACGCAGTGTTAAGCACTGTCATTATTGCGGCAGTAATAGGTAAGGTGATGGAGCCGGGCATGTTGCTGCACGATGCTCTACCACCAGTTTAGTACAGTAGTAATTTGTACTATTGGAAGGTCAAAATTATACTAAATATTGTAAATGTTTATTATATTGTAGAATTCAACCAAGAACACGATGAAGACAGGCACTGACGTTTTAAAAATTGCAATAGATTAAACTTTAGCATCGGTTAAATACGATTTCGTCTCTTTTAGGCTAGTAGGATTGTCCCGTGCTTGTTGCAATAATGAATTTTAATCCATCGGAGCCAATGCAAATCAAATACCAAAAGGGGATAAAACGATCGGATTTTCTTAAAAGAAAGAAAGTTGTGGATGGGACTGTAGCTCACGATCTCCGTTTTTTGTCTGGTAACTTAGAATAGTTTTCTTTCTTGAAAAAAACATTTATCCAGAGAAACGGAAAATGGGTGGTAAAATTAAAATAATACGATATATTTTTTAGGACCAAATTCGGTTTGTATGAAGTTGACTATCAGGATCCGTACCGCAAACGCACCGCTCGCATCTCTGCTGAGTACTACTGCTGCGTCATCGCTGCTAATGCTTTAGATAATAATTGTGTTCCGAACATAACATTTCACAATGGAGGTTGCAAAACGTGCCGACGCCTTAGCTTGTATATTGTTATACTTATAATAATTGCAGGTAATATTGATAGTAAACATTAAATTAATTTGTTTAACTGATTATTTATTATTAATTCACAACTTATAGAACTAAAATGAAAACCGCGCACAAGATTTCTAACAATTAATCTAACGCAAGGTTCCATATTCACCGATTGTCAGAAAAGCGATAGAATTCCATATTTTTATAATTATTTCCTTAAAGTTATACAGAAATTATTTTTTATGCCAAACGTACATAGTTTGTTATCAGGCATATTTTGACACAATATATAATCGTATTTTTTGGGGAATCGCTTTCTATAAATATAAAATGTTACCTACTTGTAAAAAAGACGATTCGTCAAAAATAAAATCGTCACCGTCGTCAAAATATCGGAAAAGACGACAAAGACGTAAATGAGCCTAAGGCCACAAATACCTGAAACTTGTTTACCTTCGAGAGTTGCAATTACTCTAAAACAAGTGAAGAACCACATCCATATAATTCGTTTTTGATAATATTTCTAATTTGAAAATGTATTCCAAAATATGACGTAAGAAGAGGTTTCCTCCTTTACATCAAAGTAAGGAGTATTCTGTTTTGAGCACATTGTAATATGCGATTATATTAATGCAATTTAAAATGATTGCATTTGGTCATTATTAGTAGATCAAATGTGTGACAAACTCTAAAGTGGAGGAAGTTATCAATTCGACTGTATACTTTTTGTACGATAAATTATTAGCTGTCGTTCAGGCAACAATTTTTTTAAGGTTTCAATTTACAAGCACATGGATTAATAAATTTAGAATTACATATGAAAGATTTTACTAAATATTTTGATATGAACTAAACACGCTACTAATATTAGCTTCACAAGTCTTGTCTTCTCGCTGCTGCTGGTACTGCCGACTGTATCAGAAGCGGTAGGTAT
>NJDD01000872.1:27508-73403 GCA_002245505.1 Calephelis nemesis
GGAGATTATATCGAGAAAAAGCTTTTTCCTCAATATTTTTCGACTTTTGTTTAATATCCATACCGAGAATATATTGATCTTTCTTACATCATAATGATATATTGTACCTACTATTACAAACAAGATCCGTGTACCTACAGTATTTAAAAAAAATACTATTATTTACTTGTAAATTTACCAGTTTATTAATATATTATCCCTAACTCTTGAATTTTTTTTTACATTTTGTTCAAATGATAAATAATTAAGAGATTTTGAGATAAAATTTGTCTGCGTCTCTTTTAAAGTCTAATCCTTTTCTATGTAGCAATTTACTGAAACAGGTTTAAATATTTTGACATGTAACATACTAAAAAATTAACATTTTATAAAATTATGTTTTTGGTATGGATCTTTTAAAATTTGATACCTTTAATTATTTTTTTCTCCTCTTTTGTGAAAGTCGGGAGCCTAGACTGGTTATATCCTTGCTTCAAGCCGTCTTCAAGCATCAGCTTCTCTACCAATGGCGGCCATCCACCATTTTCAGAAAATATAGGGTAGGAATATCTCCCTATCTAAAACAAATCAAAAATGTTCGGCAAAGATATACTTAACCTAGCCTAGCCTAAGCCCCCACATATGAGAGTAAGTAACTACTCGTGGAATTAGTGGGCACTATCCTTGGCAGTAGGTACGAGTATGTTGATGGTGATTCGTGAACAGTGACCATTTTCGATATGTTTGTATTGTGGATGTAAATCAAGCAGAACCAGGTGCACGCTTAGGTATGCATAAAAGAGTTGACATAACGAAAGTTTTTAACGATCCTCTTATAGATTTCCATAAAATATGTAGATAGGTATTAATTAATACTAAATCGATTTACAAAAGAGATTCCTAACTTTTAATCCATATTATGACAGTGTTTGCCATTGCCATGTTGGGGTTTGTCGAGTTATGTAAACAAATTGCAAAATTCAAGAGACGGGGCGTCTCAGCATTAGATTACTTACGCGTTACGAACATCTGTGGTGTGTCTAGAAAACGTATATTTCCTACCGTAAGAAAACGCGTGTTTGCTTGCTAGGTCTTTATAAAATACTAGCTGTCCGGGCGAACTTCGTCCCACTCGTTCTATTTGTATGCAAAAACTTAAATTGTTATTTCTCCTAGTTTTCTCGCAGTTTTTACTTTTTTTATCTTTTAAACCTTCCCTAGACTTAAAAAAATTGTTCAAAATCAAAATTAGCTAAATCAGTCCAGCTGTTCTCGAATTTTATAGAAACTAACTACCAGCAATTGATTTTTATAAATAAGAAGAAGATTTTGGTATGGGCTGACTTAAATATCTGTGACCTTTAATTTGCAAAAATAAGCAAGCTGATAAATTGCCTCGTAAGTATTTACCTGAAGTTGGTTTAATTGTTCCGCTATTTCAACGTCTTCTGGGGATGCAGGCGAAATTAAAATATGAAGGTTGGCCCAAGAAACGCGTCCTGTGAAATTATAATTATAATATATTTTTTATATAATTTACTCAATCTTGCAATAAATATTATTACAAGGAAAATATTTTATTGTCTATTGCATAAAATATTTAACGCGCACTTTTTAAAAATCTTCATTGCCGATTTTATAAATTTAGGAACTCCAAGTAATTTAGCACACACCTTGCTCTTTAATACTGACCAAAAATCATAGTCCAGCTAATTCAGATCAGGTTTTAATGTTGGCCTGTCTTCAGTTCTGATAAGTCCGAAAAGCGCTTTTCTAGCCACACTGATCGATCTTTATGAAAATATGCTGAGTCTTGCTCAAAGGAACGTTCTTGATTATTGACCGTAGTGTTGTTAGGACACCTAACGACTACATAAACAAATTTTGATAAAATTGTGTCATAGGTTTGACGGCTGTTTCAAAAAATAAAACTTAAGCACACCTCACCAAATCATTACTGAAATCGGTTAATGTCCCCCACCAGTAAAATTTACATACACATATGTATACATATCTTTACGCCAAGCCCCTTACGGCCTAGACAGAGAGTATCGAGTGCCAAATCTCACGATCCTGGCTTCCTCCGCATTCGTTACTCTTTTCATACTCGTGTACCACCCGATCAATTTGGTCGTGGGATGTCAACTTTGGTCTCCTCGGGTATCTACATCTATCCACATTCGCATTGTATATCTGCTTTTGTCAATCTTTCATCTGTCACTTTTCTTACATGTCCGAACCATCGGTGCATGCCATTTCTCATTTTTACACTTTCTTTTGTTCTCACTTTTTCTGTTACGAATGTGGTCAACGACCGGCACACCTCAGATTTTCCGTGGCACTCTTATTTTGACCAAACTTACTCTACTCTCATGCTTTTTCTGACATACCTAACTCTAGCTTCTCAATTACAACGTTGAAATAAGCATAGAATTATTCAAAGCGCGTTTAGCACTTCGACTCAAAACCTCGCTTTGAAACAGCTTACCTTGCGCTCTATCACACTATTCCCTACACACACTCTCTTTTCCATCCATATCCACGGTATACCTTCCATCTCTGCTAAAATCACTACCAAGATATACAATTTCATTTACTTGTTTCAACGTAAACTTACTAATTAAAACTTGTTTGTTTCATTTTACCACCTTATTTTTCAAATTAACAGCAAACTACCAGTACGTCTCAGGCTGCATGTGCTCAAAAAAGGCTATTGACGATGTTCTCGTACTTTAAAAGATGGTTTAAAGTACGAGAATATCGTCAATAGCCTTTTTAACAAAAATAAATTAAGTAGGACTTAACCTATTGGAAAGGAAAGAAAGTATTACAATAATGAATGCAAAACTAAATTACTTAATAAAAACTTTTTGAGAGTGTAAAAAAATGCAACAGAAGTCTGTGACTTATCTATAAAAAGAGACATTGTCGTTATTCTTCATTGTCGATTATTCTCGTGTATTGTTTTTAAGGTTTAACCTGCGTTTGAAGTAACCAATTCCTCCAAAAATCTACATGTAATATAGCTAAGAACCACCTCGATCACGTTAGCTTCCAAATTAAAAAATATGCATCGAAATCAGTGTGTTTAAAAGTTATGATGCTTTAGGCAGGCACACACACGCGCATACACATCGAAATTATAACACCCCTCTTATTTATCGGAAATTAACAATAGGAAATAACTAGAATGAAATTAAATGTGTCTTTTGTAAACATTTATTTATAATATATTGTTGAATTAAATTAATAATTAAAATTGAGTTATTTGATAAACTAATTTTAATTTACTTCAAATTATAACTAAAGTTTCATTCATAACTATCAAATTATTAAATCATCAACATAAAAATTATCAATTTGATTTGGAATGGGTAGTATTTTCTTATTGGATTTGGATTTATTTAACGTAATTAATAACTTTAAAATAACTATAATTGCTTTGTTAAACCGCATGCCATGGTAATGGTGAAAAATGTGAAACTTTCATTTTGAGGTTGTCAGAACCAATTCAAAACAATAAAATATATTTGACTTTTTTTACACTCACCGAAATATTTGTGTCTGTACTGGGTATCGTATATTCTGTACGCTTTAGCATGAGCTAGTAAAACATACTTCGAGCACAAAAATGTAGCCATTTCCGTTTCCTTTATTCTAGGCGCGTATGTTCCTAAATTGTAATTGAAGTCGCAGACGCTGACAGCTTCGTTTATGGTCAACCAGGTCTTCACTCTGTCTGCGTAGAGAGAGAAAAGTATGCTCGCGTAGTCTTCAAACCATTTCACTATTAACGGATTAGTCCAACCTCCTGGAAATTATATTTTCTTTGTAAAAAATAAGTTCGACTTTAGAAAAGGTAAAATCAATAAAGATAGTAACCGAGATCCTGTATCGCCACAGGCAGCTCCCAATGGTACATGGTTACGACGGGCTCCACCCCAGCCGCCAGCAGTCCGTCGATGAGGTCACTGTAGTACTTCACTCCGGCTTTGTTGATCTTGTTCGGGAAACCACTGGGGAGAATTCTTGGCCATGATATTGAGAACCTGGTAAAAGGGCAAATTAATTCTAGTCTATGTATTATAGCTCAATCGCTTACCTGACAAGTCACTATCACCGTGTGTGCGACTAGGGTTGACTCACCAGAATTGATTTATTCGTGCTCTCGTTTTATAAGACGGAAAACGTAATATAATGGGAATATAATCTCTCTCTCTCTCCCTCACTCTCCTCTCTCTAAAATAACCTACTAACTACTACACAACATTTGGCAAAACTCCGTTTAGTATTTTACAATAACAAGCCTCGTTTTGAGTTACGCATCTGTATACAATACGTAGTAATCATTGTTATTAAAATGTGTTTCTTGAACAGATATTTCATTAATTATAATTTTAGCAATAAACATATTTTATTTCACCATAATTGTCTCGACATTTCAGCGGATATGAATGGCTTATTACCTTTGTCATGCGGGTACAATTTTTGTTAAATTGTTTTTATGCAAAAGTAAGTTTTGAAAATACAATAGAACCTTTATCTATAAATGCTCGGTTACCTATAAAAATGTAGTCCCATTTCTTTAGCAATGGCGACATCCTCTCGCCACCTGTGATAAGAGTCGGCAGCGATGTCTCCGGTCACATTGTCGACGACCGGACTTGGATTTTGATGAACTAGTCTATCCCAAATACTTTTCCCTTTACCTAGAATCAAATAAGTCTTAGATTTTGGTAACTATTGAAGACTCTAAGAAAAAACTGTGATCCTGAAGGTATATATATATATATTTTAATATTATTGAATATACCTCGAAAGCTTGCTCTATTTGATTTCCAGTAGTTTTTCAGTATATAGATTTTTAAATGGAGGCACCTCTAAGCCAAATCTTACTACCGAAAAATTTGCTAGGTGCGTGTCGGACATATTAGTTATATCAAAAGTTGTGGTAGTGACATTCGACAACATAGCATTTTTCACTATCGAAAATAACTACCAGTTTTCTATGTGCTAGTCCAGATCTTTTATGTAGGCCACCTGCTTACCTGCTCGGCAGCTAGAAAAAGACGAGCAAGAGGCAAATAAACCATTGCCAAACAGATCACTGGTCGTAGAATGCCGCATTGCAACTTGCTTGGCTATGGATCTACTATTCTACCTATTCCTGCCGCCATAATGACAGTGTTATGTTACAGTCTGGACGTTAGCGTATCTTGTACAACATTTATGATGTCTATAGGCCACAGTTTCCTCTTACCACCGAAGAAGGCGTGTGTCATATCACATAAAACACAAAAAAACAGTAAATTTGTTAAAAGTTTTTATTACACAATTTTATTGTTTTACAATTTTTAATTTCTTATTTTAGACTCATTCAAAGTGTCTGGCTATCAAAAAAATTTAGAAGTTGAGAAAAAATAGTTTTTGAAAGATCAATGTCATTTTCAAGGACCTGTCTGTAGACGCCCCGCATGTAAAGGTTTTTTTTTACTTTTATTTCATATTTTATACATATTACATTATGAGACTAAAAAGTACATTTTGCTAATAGTTGGCTTCCGGGTTGTTTCTCTGCCTACCTCTTTGAACGACGAACCTCTTCTTTAAAGACAGGCCTAAATGCTTTTAAATATGTTTGTTTTCTCTTACCATCGGAGTTCCATCCACCTTCTACTTGGTACGAGGAAGTCGCTGCTCCGAATTTCAAAGTTTTTGGAAATTCCAAATTTTTTTGAGCGAATACGTTGACCATGAAGCTGTAATAACATTTTCATGGAATAATTGTCTCTATGGATAAATAGTACAATCCAATACGTTGGATTTAACCTCAAAGTTATATCGTAAACTAGTGTTTTGGCTATCAGTTAACAATTGCAAAAAAAGTCTACATGTCAAGTTGTCCTTTTAACGACTGTGGTGTTCCACAAGGTAGCATTTTAGGGCCGTTACCATTTTTAATTTACATAGATGATCTGCTTGTTGTTATCAATCCTGATTTCATTTTATTTGCTGATTATGCAACCCTTTTCATCAGGTACAAATTGAAGATGATCCAGTTACAGAAAAAACTAAGAAGTTAAACAATTGGAATTGCAAAACTATTTTTATTTTACAGAATGTAAAGATTATTATTATTTTACAGAATGTAAAATAAAAATAATCTTTTGAATATAACGAAGGTTTTACTAACTTCCTAAGAATAAAAATCTATAAATTTTGCAGTTAGAATTCTAATATTATTTTGCTTCGTTACAAAATTAAAATGTTTGTATATGTCTTGAGAAGAATAAGAGAAGTGGCATCTTCTTTAGCGTATCATGGGTATTTGAGTACATGGGTTTCTATTTTTGTCAAATGTTATACCTCGTTTGAGAATTTTTGTAAAAAATATTTTATTTTTTAGAGTACAAAAGGAGTGGTGTTTTTAGTTGAGATACGGGTACGGGATAGGTGGATACGGGTGTAATGTAGTGTTAAGCAGTAACATGCATGCACACCACTTTTTAAGTCACTCAAAAAATTAACCTTGTATAACACTTGTAATACATTGGCTGTTTGTGAACTTTTTAAAAAATGTCGTCATTTGTTTCAATCAAATAGTGAACTACAAGGAATTACACATTTCATAAATAATGAAAGAGTGCAAGAGCCTAATCAAAAACTTTAATTTTTTTATCCTTAGGAGAACATACAGCTTTACACAATTGTAATTTAATGCAGTGAATACTAATTAATTCCCATTTACACGTTTTTACACACAAGTATGTGAAATTATAAAGGTTAAATACAATAAGTTCGAACTATTTAGACAGCTGAAATTTACATTGGAGAAAAAAAGATTATCGTTGAATATTTGTTTTAGTGTAGTAATACTAGAACTGAACACTGAAATAAACCTTTGACCGTCGGCACTCTTTGACGACACATTCTAATCATACGAGAGTGCTTGCTGTCAGTACTCAGTAAGTATCTGGTTTTGTTATTGTTATTTGTTATTAATGTTCGCCTCTGTAGTCTAGCGTCCGCCCTCTGACTTGACTTCTTAAGATCCCGAGTTGAACTAGGAACAACCTGGGAGTAACTGTGGCTTACTGCTCTCCATGTTTTTCGTAAGGCGCAGAAGACTTTACAGTTTTTCTGTAAGTGTGCCGCGTGATGCAAACGCGGGACCGAAGCTCAAGATTTAGGATGACGATGCACTCTACAGGTCTTTCTTAGAAGATCAAAGATACTAGGCATTTCATGTACCTAGAAGGATTTTCTATCAGTTAGAAATAAAGCTTACCTTTTCCGGCTACACTCCAGTGCGGAATACGACAGTGGTATCCACTGACGATATAATAACAAGAAATAATATAAACGGGTATCAAGTATAATTTAACTTAAAATGCACCACGAAAAAAATAAAACGTAAGAAATGGAAATGTAGAAAAGTGTATCGAATGTACTTGAGAATAATTAAAAATTACAAAAAATACTTTTGTTTCAACATTACACCGTCAAACTAAATAACCAAATACGAATTAGTAATGAGCATTAATTAATACTTAATAAATTAGGTACTAGCTGTTAACCCCGGCTTGGCCTACGTATAATTAAAATATATTTAACTTTTTTTTAACTTTGAAACTTTGACATATTGGGAAAAAAATGATCCTTAATCCTTTCCCAAGGTCGAACATTAAAAAACACGACCTAATTGATTACAAGGTACTACTTTTTGGATATTTCAGAACATATATTTGGAATCATTTGCTATCTCTCTAAAGCGTATGCCTGCACCTGCTGTTTCGTTTAGACGGCGCAGGGCGCTTGAGCGAATATTCGTGTTGTCATGTTTGTGTACGATAGCGCAATAAATAAATATTGTATTTTACCACATAAGTTTTTGTACTTTCATACTGATAATTAAAGCAAAATTATCTAAGTATCTATCTTGATAATATAAGTGCAAAATAATTATTATAACCATTCGAAAATATCAAAAATGCACAACGTTAACATTCAAGTTTTCACACCTGCCGGCACTCCCGGAGTGCAACCCGTCGTTTTTTTAAAACATTTCAGTACACTTTTGTTTATAGAATAACAATAACAATACATGTTTTAAACAAAAGTACCTAATTGGTTCGTGCCTTTTTAGCTAAAGCCCATCTAAAACTAAATATTTTAAGCCAGCTAAACATCCAGAGTATGTCACAAGTACATATATTATGTAAAACTATTCTTAAGTTGACAACAATTACTTGAATTATGGGACAATTTACTTATTTTTTGTAAACGAAAACGTGGAGATGAATTCGTAATAACTGTATAGCTTTTTTAATGAAATACAAATGTGAAGGTTTTTAGGTTTATGGTTTTTTAAAAAATATATTTTGACTCATTCTAAAATACTTGCCTTCTGAATTCTTCGCCAAAATCAGCTAAAAACGTTTTTTTTTTTGTTTAAATATTTACATCTTTTATTAGCGGAAAATCGGAGATAATATAATGTTAGAAAACAAATTTATAGAACAAAATTAAGTTTTACCAAATTACTCAATCTATGTATTGCCATACTTTGTCTGTATAATATACTTAATAACAACCATTAATAGAACCTGTGTAGAACCTAAATTCAATATTTTAATGACTGGGCTTATATTTTTAATAACATTCAGAAAGCTGGTGATTTATAACAAATGACTATTAACGTTGTAAATTAAAGGATAACGCATACTTGGGCGGGTCGGAGCATGTCAGATTGAGGCCCATAGCATTGCACAGTACGTTTAAGCACAAATGCGATGCGGCCCGGCATGGTGTGCATACAAAATATCTGAAAGTGGTCACGGTGGATTATTGGGATACGATGCCGTCTACCAAGAGTGCGTTACCCTCAAATTACTAGTACCTATGTATTATTATTATTATTTTTTTGTATTAACAACAAAAAATGTGAAAAAAACAAAATACGTTTCTTGCTTAATGTAGGTACATAACACGTAATCCATGTTCAAAGAATATTCCTGTCGAAATCAAACGAATCGTTGTGAGCTACGTTTGAACAAATTGCAACTCAAAAACTATGTGACTTGTATATATTTTGAAATTATTATTTGAAACCTTTGAAAAAAACCGACCCCAACTATTTCTTAAGGTACCACGTAACGATATGATATTAATTTTTTTCAAAGATAGCAAGTGATTCCAAAATAAGTTAGATTCGAGTTTTAACCATACAGGCGAGTTTTTTTCGGGCGTCAAAAACGTATTTTAAGAATAATTCAAAAAATATAAATCTTATCACGATAAAATTAACATGACAAATTACTTCGGTACATAACCTTTCAAAAAATAATCTTTCAAAAACGAACCATCGAAATCGACTTTTCCTTTTCCCATTAAGTTTGTTTTTAAAAATTTTTTAAACTTATTTAAAGGCAGGTTTCTAAGAACACTGGGTACTTTATTGTAGAATCGTATACACTGACCCAAAATGGATTTACTAATTTCTTGAATACTACTTTTGTTTACTGACAGATTATTTTTATTTCTCATATTTACATTGTGAACATCACATTTTTTGTTAACATATACATTTTTCTTAATGTGTTGAGAACTCAAAATTAAAACATTTATTCTTTTGAATTTTTCATGGTGGCAATGCCAAATATTATGATTATAAATAGCTCTTACAGTTTTTTTTTCTTTTTGTAAACCAGATATAGTACTTATATCTGCAGATTTTTTCAAAAGAAAAATCCAACAAGATATGAAATGTAGGTTCTTTTTGTATCATCTGTTAATGTAGGTTCTTTTTTTTTAACTGTGAATGCTGACGAATTAAGCATATTTTCCAGTTAATCAATATGAGGGCCCCATAGTCATTTATTATCAATTGTTATACCTAAAAATACAGAGGATATCACCAGATCCAGTTTAGATCGATTTAGTTGTAGGCACATTCCTCTCGACTAGCTTAACGTTAGGCATTGAAAATCGAATACACTTCGTTTTATTACCATTTAAAAGAAGACTGTTAACTGTTAATCGATATACAATTTTGGATATCGCATTGTTCACTTCGTCATACTTACCTAATTGTCTTTTCACTTTAAATATAAGTTAAGTGCCTTCCGCAAACAATACAATATTGTGGTTATCCCTTATGTAATATAAGTCCCTTATGTAAGGTAAGTCATTTATGTACATTAGAAATAAATTGGATCAAAAGTAGAGCCTTGCGGTACGCCAGTCGTAACTGTTGAACTTGAGGTGGTTTTACTATCTATTTTAACACTCTGAGCTCTATTGTTCAACTGTGAAAGCCTCTATGTAGTAGATCTTTGTTTCAGATTTATTATTATATTTTGTGTATAACATTAAGAGTAAATAAATAAATAAAACCTAACTTCTAAATTACCAGAAAACTTTAAAATAAATAAACATGTTCAATCAAAAAATATAAAAAAAAAGTTTAAACTAAAGTTTAAGCTTTTCTTGAAAAGAAAACTTGAACTGACCTTAAAATGAGTGCCGATACAGACAACATAGCCATATTTCCTCCAGTTACATAAATTTATGTATATTATGTAGACAAAACAGTCTCACGAACTAACGACCTCCGTACAGTAAGTACTGTGTAACGGCGTTCTAATCCGCGTTTGCTAACTTTTATGTCGGTTAACTAAACTCATTTTTGTTTTCTAATATTCATTTTATAGTTTTTAGGGTTCTGTATTTATTTTTATAGTATAGAAGGGCAAATAAGTAAGTGGATATGTTTTGATATTGTCGAGTTGACAAATTAGTTGGCCGGGTTACATTTTGCATGATTTTAATAGCTTAACACGTCGCAGTGAAAGTATGAAATTGTAAAGGGCAAAGGGGAGTGTTGAAGTTGAAGCATCAATAAAAGGTAATTTGGGCGAGTTGTTGTATGAATTTAATGTTTCAGTTTCTAGATTGTCCTACTTCCGATCGATGGTATCGTCACTTTCGCCAGAGTTTAGCATTTTAAACTTTATTCCGAAATAAATTTTAAAATCCGTCCGCGCGGATGTCGGTCTAAAACCGAAAAATTAAGATTAATTTTTTTCTACGTATTTTTCTAGGATAAAAAGTATCCCATTTTATGCCCAGGATAATAAGGTATAATTATACCAAGTTTCATCGAAATCGAACCGTTAGTTTTCACGTGATGCCTTAACATACAGACAGACAGACAGACAAAGTTTTTTTTATCACATATTTGGGTTTGGTATCGATCCAGTAACACCCCCTACTATTTATTTTTTCAATATTTTCAATGTACAGAATTGACCCTTCTACAGATTTATTATATGTATAGATGTACTGTTTTATAGCAAAGTCAACTCAACACCAACTTAATATTTTTATGAGACAAGACATCAAACAAAAACGCAGCCTAAAAACACCGTACATGTACCTACAGAATTAAACTAATATTCCGATAGGAAATAAAAGTTGTTTTATTTAAGTAAATTTATATAATTGGTAATAGGTTTTTGCTTTCAATTTTGAACAGTTACCAGTCAGTTGATCGCCCTTCCGGGATACAAGTCATTATTACGAAACAGTAGATTTTGTATCCGGAATTTGTATAAAATATGTGAATTAAGCTATTTTTTCATTTTTTTTTCACTTTTAGAATAAAAAAAAATCAACTCATTAAGAATAATGCTAGGAAACATAAAGGAAGAGTGAGATTTTCTGATACATGTATTTTTACTTAAAAAAATATCTCTAAATCGTGATAATTAAGTTAATGTTTTTTTACAGAAATAACTATTTTTGATTTGATTTTAGGTTATATTTTTTGGTATTTTATGTTATAACACAGAGAACGAAAATACCGCTATGTTTATGAAAGTGAAAGTAAATAACAAGCATAGGTTCGGCTATATTGATGGTAAAAATATAAGACACCATAGAATTTATATGTATGTCGTTAGCTTACGTCCGAAAATCGAGGTCTATTATCCAAGTCTACTGGCTACTGGTTACCCTCTGATATTGGAACTTATTTAATCTGTACTAATAATAAAGAGAAAAGATTTGAGTATTTTGTGTGTTTGTTTGTTTTTATAGAAAAGGCTCCGAAACTAATGAACCGATGCAAAAACTACTTACTTCATAAGAAACCCACAGTATCCCTCATATCTCATAAAATTATTTATTCCTACGGGAAAAAGGATAATAGTAACAGTTGGTAAAACAATTATTAAACGGCTTGACCGATTGGGTTAAAATTTTGTAAGTGTATTTCCATGGTTTTACAGACATGTACTTATTATGCATACCTACCAAATTTTTTTATACGTATAAATAAAAATGAACCCCGTAATGTAAATTCCTGCTACACAAGCATATTGAGAACTTTTGCACTAAATATCTAATTTTTTAATGGTACATACACTAGTTATACAGAAGAAAGTTATATTTGTATGTATGGAACAATATCGAAAATTCTTTTACCATTGGGAACCAACATTAACCCTGATGAACATAGGCTACTTTTTACCGCGGGACAATGCTTCATTCTTATTTACCTATTTCACGTGATTTCTATACGATAAACCGATTGCTTGGAATTGTTTGTGGGTATTCCGATGGTCTCCTAAATGATTCAAAAATGTAATTGAACCCGGTAGGTAGAGCTGCTGTAGATGATGTATCTACACTACAATATTAAAGATGAAATATTTGTTTGTTTGTATTTAATAGGCTTCGATACCATTCTACTAATTTGAATTAAAGTACTTTACCATTAGAAGTAGAAGTTATCGCTTATAAACATAGGCTACATTACGGCACCCGTACGAAGCCAGAACAGGCTGCTAGTGTTAAAATAAAGCGCATAAAGTCGGCACTATCACTTATTCAGGGATATGACATAGAATAATTGTAGTCGTTAAACGAAACTTATGCATGTGTTGATAGTATCAACATTAATAAATCATCAACTCTATGTAATATTTTATGTTTACATAGTTTCTGTCAGAAATAAAGACAAGATCTTTATAATTACAATTACCTCGCGTTCACCAAAGCGCATCCAAAGAAATCTGAAAGAAAAACTGACTGTTGTTATTGTGATAACAATATACCTACCTTTTATTTTCCCCCGTGTTGGTCCGGGCTCCTTTGTAGAATAGACCATCTGCCTTCCTTGCCAGGCAGCTCGTAAAAGGCGAGCATTGGCTCACCGTCACTAACACGTGACATCTGACTAGGTGGTAGAGTTTAGCAATGACTCGCGCGGATTGGTACCACCGCCTTACCTATTCCTGCCGCTATAACGTCATGACGTGTTCCGGTTCGGAGAGTGAGGTAGCCGGTAAACTTACTTTTGCTCGAGGCCTAACATCCCGGCCTCCGGTTGGCAACGCATCATTACCACCTTTGGTGTCTCTAGGCGGCGTGAATTTCTTACCATCAGGAAATCCGTCTGCTTGTTTGCCTTTCAATGTCATAAAAAAAAAACCTACTGAAGAAATTCTTCTTGAATTCTTACCATTTTTAAAGGACTTAAAAAAGTAACCAAGCTGGCAGATATAAATCAAATAAAATCTCTATCTTTTTCCGATTCGGTTGATAAATACATTATGTCTGTGAAACGTGATTTTTTCTTTATTAACGTAAATTCAAAACACAGGTAATAAGAAGAATAAAAATCTTTACATTACGCTAGAATAAATTAACGGGGTGTTTGTAGGAGTTTTCTAATAAACTTTCAATTAATGGAAATAATTAAAACTGCTACCAATTCCCTTCTCATATTTATCTACACGAATACTATAAGAAATACAGACATTTTATTTACAAAAGTAAAACAACTTTTATTATTTCTAAGTAGGTACCAGTTTCATGTGAGTCTGATATTAGATTTGATCCCCAGCAGAGCCACTTGGAATGCGAATTATTTCATAGTCTAGCACACGTACGGTTACACGTCGCATACGAAAGTTGGATATTCAGTGATTTAAAATATGGGTTATTGATATTTAACGGGGTGATTTGCTACAGAGCTTGATACGACACCCCACCATTACAATGTTTAAATACCACCTACAACATACCCTCAAAGTGTGTGTCGTTTCACAGCCAAATCAGATATTACTTGCAACTGCCCGGACCAACCGCGAGGCTGCTGATGCGGGGGCAGGCATTTATGTGTTAATATTTCCGGGCCTGGGTATTTATAAAATCTGTACTGATACCTATTTAAGTATTTCTGTGTATCAATATCGTTGACTAGCACCTATAACAGAAGCGTCACATAGGTATAGAATTTGTTTGGGGTTAGATCAATTTCTGTAATTTGACCAGTATATTTATATACTAGAACAATATATTTTAATACGTACCTAATTTTTACTATATTTTTTTATCGGTTTTCTTTTTTCACACGCGGATAATACATACTGGGTTTAAGACGAGGGACTTGTTGAAGGAAAGTACTGAGTGTTCCATTTTAAGCCCAAATACATGTAAAATACTCGTACATCTCTTTTATTTTCGATTTGATCAGCTCATATTACGGCTATTATAAGCAAGCAGGTGTGAAATACTCAACGTGTGACCCGCAGAAATGGAATATGCACCGCGGACATAAAAAAAAACGATTGTGTGCAGGGAGTAGTGTGGATGAAACGCTAGGAAAGCTATTTCAAAACGAGGTTTTGAGTCAGAATGCTAGATTCACTTAACAAGCTTTTGTGCTTAAAGGAACATTACTTTATGGAAACAACAGTTGGTTCATGGTTGTGTCAGAATAAGCGGGAATATAGGATAAATGCGTTCAAACTAAGAGTTTAAAATAGGTACCTTGGGAGGACAAGTATGACATTACAGGATTAAATTATTTGAATATCCGAGGGGAGTATTCAGAGTCTGCGAAACCAGAGTGTTATTTGGAAAGCAGAGGAGAATAAATGGTGCGTGTTTTAAATGCTTTAAAGAGAGTTAGACATAATAAGTCTGTGATTAACCTCATGGTAGTGGGTAACTTTATTCAAATCGGGTGACACTTCTGACCGTACGAATTTTCGAAAAATAAATATTAATTAACAAATCGGTTTAATCTTATCAACAAAATAATCAGTTTGGATTTACCAAAGGTAGTTAAATCGTTGACACAGATGTAGAATTAGTTAAACATGTAGCTGAAGCCTGGGAGAACTCGTTTGATGCATTAGTTGAATTTTGTGATCTTTATAAGGCTTTTGACTGTTTTTATCATAATAGCTATATCATAACTAAACCTCTTGATGTCAGTATCTCAAACTTGAAAAATAGACTTCAGAAAATTAAGATAAATGGTAAATGCTCTTTAGATACTCTAGTTACGAAAGGCACACCGCAAGGCTCTGTTCTTGGCACATTTTTATTTCTAATACATATAAATGACCTACTTTATAGTGTAAGGGATAACCATAATATTGTATTGTTTGCGGAAATAAAATTAGAAATTACATTACGTAAAGCATAAGAGTAACGGTTAGTGTACCTTTGAGCAAAGAAAATGACAATGGTTAACCGTTCATGTATGACCGCAGATAAAGGAATCAGGGTAAGATTCTGAACAAAAACTTGTTATTAATATACCTTATTAAAACTAGTAAATTAATAAGTAATAATTATAATTGTCATATACCAATTGCAAAAAGAAATAAGATCTCTTTAAAAACTCATGAATCACTGCGTAAAAGTTGATCAAATGTACTGTAAAGCCGAGTTTCTCACTTTAAACGCTCTGGCTCTTCAATCTCCAACTCCATAAATTTACACTTCAGTGAACTTAAACTGATTCTTCTGCACTTTTCGCAGCAATAAACTACATCTGCAAGTGTGACAGCATAGATACTGAAAACATTAATTATGCTTTGCCTACCTAAAGTTGGGGTGTTGAGCTTGTTGCAAAAATATGTTTACTACCTTATCTTCCAGACAAAAGTACGACAATGACCGGAATCGGCAAGGCTGTGGTACTCATGGTGGAGAAAAGAATTAAAAATTTCGCCATGGGCCTTGAATCTTAAGTCGCTCAAATAGTTAAAGCATTCGTCGGCTTAGGATGAAAGGTTGAAAGTTAGGTTCAAATCCTGTCTGGCGCGAAATTTTGCTTTTTTTTAAATTAATAGAAATCCTTTAACAAGTTAAACAAATTGAGTTTCTTTCATAACAACGTAGTTATCTCAAAAGTAAGCAAATTATATGCTTAAGTTATGGGTGTTAGTCAACGATACTAAACTTTAAAAATACTTGAATAGATACTACAATATATTTAATAAATTCCCAGACCCGGATATGCAGACATCTAAGTGTCCATCAAACAAATGACTGTCCCTGTCAGGAATCAAACCCGAGTCTCGCAGTTGGTTAATGGGTTTAACGGGGCTACACTACAAAAACTTCGATCCTCTGAATTGACATTTTTTATACAAAAGTTAACTGCTTTTCAAATGTATAGTAAAGAAGATAAACCAACTAAATAGCTTTGTCGATTTAAATGCAAAAGAGGGGCGGGTCACTTCAACTTAGGCGATCTGTACCTAGTTTATAGTAGGTTTGTAGACTAAATATGGATCAGATAAATAAAGAAGTAGAAATAAATGTATAACATTTTACTAAATATATTGATATGAACTAAACACGGTACTAAAATTAGCTTCGCAAGTCTTGTCTTCTCGCTGCTGCTGGTACTGCCGACTACATCAGTAGCGGGAGGTATGCAGGAGGTGTCCACAGAGGTGGCAGATATAACGCAGCGGTAGTAGAGCGATGACGCGCGGGGCGTGCGCGTCCTGTTCGGGCTGTGGAAGTCCACATCATAGATACCGAATTTGATTCTGAAACAAACAATTATTACCGATAACTGTAGTGATGTAAATAAGACAGTCTTAATCTAGGTGTTTCCTGTTTCATGCCAAAACCTTAAAACTGACTTTAATAAATTTCGTCATTAAATAAATTACACGATATTATATTATATACGTACCATACTTGGTGTCAATAAAGGGAACGCATATATTATGTCAAATATTAAAAACATCAACTAAGTTGTTTACCTTCCTATTCCTATTGAATTCCTTGATTTCTGTACGTAGGGTAGCCTTTAGTCTAACACAATTAACCAAACGTCCAGGCCACAGGAAAGCGATGCACCAATCACGTCTATTGTGTCAATAGGCCATAGTCATTTCTTACCAGCAACATGTTTTTTCGCTCAGATTATGTTTAGTAACACCACCAGCTTGCCATGGCAAGGATCATTAGGAACCTCTGCCTATTTTCTAAAAACTTTTTGCACATGGAAACAAATAATCTGAGCGCTTTAAAATGATGAAAAGAAAAAGTTAAAAAGTCATACAGAATTACCACTACAGTAAAAGTCACGGAGCTAGTGAAATTTAAGGTGCTCGAAACGACCTATCGAGGTTGTTTGTTTGAATTAATCTGACAAGTCTAAAATATTCGATCTCTTTTGTTAAATGTTTCCATTCGAAAAATATACCATACACCTGAAATAAGTATTTTGTACACCAGAATTGTCACCAGTGGTGGTGCAGTTGGGGAAGCATAGGGCGCGTGATACATTAAGTCGTTTTTTTGCCCATGATGCAAAGCCTACTTGAAATAGAAATATTAGGTGTTTTACATGATATCATACAGCTTGACAATTACTAACATTTTGGTTAAGAGGAAAATTCAAGTATTGTTTTCCTTATTTTCCCAGCAATTTTTTCGGGTTTTCGTTTTACATGATTCTTCTGCCAATTACAGAAACAACAAAAAAATAATTAACAAAATTATTCACCAGTTCAGGCGTAATGTGATGACCACGCGAAATGGGGATTAATTTTTACTAGTGGTCGCCCATTGGTCGAAATTCAACCATAATAAATTTTAAAATGTCGTTAATAAGAACGCCATCTTCAATTCTCAAGACCAACTACATTGTTTCCAAACTGATGGTGCGCCATCTGTGATCTTTTATCGTTATCATCAATATATTTGTTTGTGTGTGTCAAACGCATGGTAGTACGTGTAACGTTTTATTTTTTGAATGAATGCACTTTATAAACATTATCATTAAAAATATTAGCGTTCTGCACTGCTCCTACACATAAACTATAAGTGTGCCAAATTTCATACTCCTCCGTAGCGCAATTTTCGTAAAAGGGGGTCCAAAGTTTTTGCTTCTCGTATTAATACATAGAAAAATAAATAAATTGAATTCAATAAGTATATAGATTGGTTGCCTGTTTTCGTCTAGAACTATATAGAATTGAGAAAACGCTTAAGTACTTTCGTTCAAGGTGTTTGTATAGTACAAAGTACTTTACCTGAACCCACTCAACCACTCGAAGTTGTCCAAAAGCGACCATAGAGTGTACCCAGTGACACGAATGTTGTCTTCTTTAATAGGGAGCAATATCTGAAAATGTTAGATACGTAAAAATACAAAGACTGGTTTCAAACTAGTCTTTGTATTTTCACGAATTATGTTCCAGTTAGGCAAGTAGGGTACTTCATTTAGTAGGTACCTGGTTAAGACAGCAAATCTTCTTTCCAGCCTTAGGTTATGACTACCATCTTTGGTTTTATATGCGCCATATATTATATACGGACAATAGAAATATTTGTTCAAATTATACGACCGCTGCGATTTTAACACACGTATTCAAAACTTCGTAAGAAATTCACTTGGCTAAGTAATGAAAATACGACATTTAGCTATCCGTTTCTTACGTCAAGCCATCCGATTCATGAATAATATTTAGTTCAATAATTAATTCTAGTTACTGCTCATGCTTGCTTGATGTAAGAAACGGATAGATACATGTCCTATTTTGAGCAGTGTTTTTTCATTACTTAGCCAAGTAAGTTTCTTGAATACGGGCGTAAGTCTCTTGCATACATATATACATACATTTATCTGCAACAGCATCCTTAACAATGGACCATGAAGGTGGCGAACATTATTGCGAAAGTTTCCCCCAAGCGAAAGTGTTGGTCCGAGCTCCTTTGCAGAATAGACCATCTGCCTTCCTTGCCAGGCAGCTCGTAAATATTTGCACACCACAAGTTGGTAGAATATGTTGAAACGCTTAAATAATTTTGTAACATCTTTGTAACACTCATATTCCGCAAATAAATATTTTTCTTTCTTTCTTTCTTTCGTAAAAGGCGAGCATAGGCTTACCGTCACTAACACCGTGACATCTGACTAGGTGGTAGAGTTTCACAACGACTCGCCCGGATTGGTACCACCGTCTTACCTATTCCTGCCGCCATAACGTCATGACGTGTTCCAGTTCGGAGGGTAAGGTAGCCGGTAAACTTACTTTTGCTCGAGGCCTAACATCCCGACCTCAGGTTGGCAACGCACCATTACCACCTTTGGTATCTCTAGGCGGCGTGAATTTCTTACCACCAGGAAATCCGTCTGCTTGTTACATAAATAAAAAAAAAAGTAAATCGATACGACTGTTTGTCGAAAGTACCAATCCACGTGGGTTGTTGTCCTACTCTACCATCTCGTTTGACTGACTCAAATAGTCAAAAGTAATACAACAGTCCATCAACCTGTACTGGTCGACTGGACCTAGACTGTCAACTCTACGCTCGTCCTGAGCTCGCTGCAACTTACTTAACAAGTAGTTGGTAAGGGGCAAATTTCCGTTCGTTTGTCTCTAAACCGTGAGTAAGTATTGGCCTTTGCCAGTTATACCGCAGTAACGACAGTGCACGCCACTGTCATTTTCCGACTCAAAGGATAACCGATAATTTACTCCTCAGAATCATAATATTCCAGCTTCAGATTCAACACACAGTCAACAGCTTTGATAATAATAAAAATAAATAATAATAATAATAAATATCCCTAGACTAGTCACACAAATTGAATCTAACCCCAAAGTAAGAAAATTATATGCTTGTGTTATGGGTGTTAGTCAACGTTACTAATACATAAAATACTTAAATAGATACCGGCATAAATTTAATAAACATCCAGACCCGAAAATTCTGACATCTAAATGATCATCAAACAAATGCCTGCCCCTGTCGGAAATCAAACCCGAGCCTCGCGGTTGATCGGTGTAGTTAGGCGTGTACGCTAGCCACTTCACCAAAGGGGCGGGGTGTCATAACACTCCAGACTCAGATTCAACACCTTTAAAAATTCCATTAGGCAGTCCACTGTTTGTGTTCTAAAGGATGTTTCAGACAATAATAAACACTGATTGAAAACATTGGTTTGCGTCTGGACCATAGATTTCATCCAAATTTAATTATTATCGGAAGATGGAAACAAAGTTTCCGCCAAGGTCAATTTTATTGGAAGGCATGATGAATGATTACAACAATATATCCATATAAACTCTTAAAAATTTTAGTAAATATCAAAACCTGCTCCAGATGATCTTGTATGTAGGTAATCCTGTCATAATCTGCAAGGTCTCTGCCAACACTTGAGAACCCGTTCTCGGCGACTAAAATCTCGATGTCGCCGTACTGTTCTTGTAGCCAAAGCATTTGTTTGCGCATACCCTCAGGGTACACCTGAAATATTATAATCTTGAGAGGTTTTTTTAAAAGAACGTTTTTCGTAAAAAGGTGACGAATATTTTTACCAATAAGAAAATCGTCCTTTTATGCTTGTGTAAATATTTGCTTTCTATGTCATTACTCATAATATATTATAATCAAAGTAATCGTCAAAATCAACGCATAGGAAATGGTTTTTATTTTTTAATGTTAGAGGTCAACAAAAACGGCTCTCCTGATGCCAAAAGACACCCGTGCCCTATAGACACCATACGTTACGGGTTGCTGTCCTGTGGTTGGCATGTAAGGCTGTTGTTATTATGTTAGGTCTACTGGCTACCCTACTCTCTAGATTGACATATGACAGACATATTATGTCGGCAGGAATAGATAAGGCGCTGGATCTCCACCCGGGCAAGGTGTTGTATAGCACTCTAGTCTGTACCATCAGTTAACTATTTAGCACATTTTTAAAATATTATGAGCCAAACCAATCGTGTTTGCCAAATTCATTTATGATATTAAGCACACTTTTTAAATGCAAGACAATTCACAGCGAACAGATTTACAAATAATATTTTACACTAACATTTTTTTAACAAGCGATTTTTATGAAATTTGATAGGTTATAGTTGAATACCCCAGTTCAAACATAGACTATTGTTTTAAACAATTTTGTATGAAAATCGCAGTGTTTGCTATAATCGTAGGCTGGTTTTGACAGTAGAGTTATTAGAAAACTTAAATAAGTAACCAAATTTTTGGGTAAGTGTGCATATAGCTTAATATCTTAGCCCTAGGTTGGCATCTGTTTATTTGGTTCCAATACAGTATTTATCTTCAAAACAGTGTTAAAGAACTTAATGACCAAATATTTTTTTGCGAATTGAAATACATAAGCGCCATCATTACCGGCAAAAAACTAACAGCAGTGGAGGCAGCATTCGTTGGGTTAAATATCACCGCTGGAAAGTCTTTAGGGGTAGACCAGAAGAACAAGGATGGCTCTTCACCTGGCTTTGTCCGCCTCACGAAGTACGTCGTGTAGTAGTTGAAGCCGAAGAAATCTGCTGAACCTTGAAACAACATTTACGATAGTTGCTGTCATTTTTGATACAAAGATGAGTTCTAACTAACTAATCACTTGCATATAAGTCTTCTATTAATTACAGTTTGTACGAAAATTCAGAATTGACTTTTGCAAATTTCGCAAGCTTTTACAAATTTCACCTACAACTTCAAAAGTTCCATTCTACTTGTATGTATCAAGTAAATAATATCTAAAAATAATCATATTAATATTATAAACAGGAAAACTTTGTTTGTTTGTTTGGTTGTAATGAAAAGGCTAAAAAACTACTGGACCGACTTTAAAAATTCTTTCACCATTCGAAAGCTACATTATCCACGAGTGACATAGGCTTTGTTTCATCCAAATCGGTATAGTAGAAGCCAAGTTACGCAGGCGAAGCTGCGTGAAACTGCTAGTTTAGATATAAAGTTATTTATTTTTATTTTAAGCATAAGTTAAGAATTTCAGATAATTATCTACTATCTACTCTATTAAAATCTTGTCGTGAATATAAGTAAGCATACGTTTTATAGGGATTAATTTTATGATCATTCTAAGATCATAAAATTAAAAACTAAGAAAGGTTCTCGAGTCGGCGGCTCCATACTGGAGGACGTAGTGTTGGACGACCTCCCACCCGGTGGACTGATGATCTGGTCAAAGTCACGGGGAGTCGCTGGATACAAGCAGCTGGTGACCGTGACCTGTGGCGCTCTTTGGGGGAGGCCTATGGCCAGCAGTGGCGTCCTCCGGCTGATGATGATGATGACAATTCTACATCTTAAATTAGCTGTTGCTCGCAAACGACAGTTCCATCATGGTAACCCACTGAGATGTGGATATAGAATTAGCAAATGTCTGCTTTCAAGGCTTGATCCTGTCCTTGAAATGTGTGTCTTGAGAAATGTGTTGACATTACGTACGAAGAAAATACACTCTTCGTAGTTATATTTTTAGTTTGGAAATTTTACAATCTGATACCTTTGATCAAATTTTTCTCCTCGTCTGTGAAAGCCGGGAGCCTAGACTGGTTGTACCCATGCTTCAAGCCGTCTTCAAGCATCAGCTTCTCTACTAATGGCGGCCATCCACCCTTTTCAGAAAATATAGGGTGGGAATATCTCCCTATCTAAAACAAAATTTAATAAGCCTTCTATGGGGCACCAAATGTGGCAGTATGTTATCGGCTGTCCGATAAACTTTTTTTTACTATTGAAGAGTTAAAACTATCCACGTGTTGGATGCTTAGACCACATACCAGCTAAAGAAAAAAGGAGCTTACATTTTAGGAGCAAAGTTCCAAGGAAAACCAGGAATTTTTTGTCACGTTTTATGACCATGGGCGAGACCTGGACCCATTACCCCGTGTTGGTCCGGGCTCCTTTGCAGAATAGACCATGTGCCTTCCTGCAAGGCAGCTCGTAAAACGCGAGCAAAGGCTTACCGTCACTAACACCGTGATATTTGACCAGGTGGTATAGTTTCGCTGCGACTCACCCGGATTGGTACCACCTCCTTACCTATTCCTGCCACCATAACATCGTGACGTGTTCCGGTTTGGAGGGTAAGGTAGCCGGTAAACGTACTTTTGCTCGAGGTCTAACATCCCGGCCTCAGGTTGGCAACGCACCATTACCACCTTGGGTGTCACTAGGCGACGTGATTTTTTTTTACCATCAGGAAATCCGTTTGCTTGTTTGCCATCCATTGTCATAAAAAAAATTACTCTGATCCCAAACCTAAATAACAATCAGTGCATGGAACCAAGCGACGAACCAACGCCATAGAATTTGAAGGTGTCATACACAACAGGAAGAGTAATGGAGTCAATTTTTTTTGGGACGCTGAAAAAATATTATGGCAGACTATTTGAAGAAAGGACCCCTATTTCGTGTTCCTACTACGAAGAACAAATAAGAAGATTGCGAGAGGTGATCAAGGAGAAAATTGGTACAGAACATCAAGATCAGAATCAGAAAAATCTTTTTTCACATGGACCATACAAGTGGTACTACATTAAATACTCCATTGATCTTGTCGATAAAATTAGATGGTGGTTTTTCCATTGTAACTTGAACGTAAGTAGCGTTGTAAAAATTTTGATACTAACCTTTTATGTTGTCTACAATAATTGGTATAGTCGCCCGGATATCTATTTTGGAAGATCTTCAACTGTTCAACTCACCATTACCACAATTACGTTTGGAGAGTAAATAATATATACAATTTAAATAATTAAATCTAGATCTGAGAATGAAAAGAGGTAAGCACATCTGCGGTGTACCCAGACGAAGTGCATTTTCCACCATAAAACATCGCGTGTTTGTCGGTCTGTTTTTTTAAAAAATACTAAAACACTGAGTTGGATTCTCTCTGTACATTCATATTCAAAGCCTAAACTGAACAAGCTCTATCAGCTTATAGTCCAAGAGCCCGTGGCTACCAGACCTTCGTCATTTTATAAAGTCTGAAATTTCTTCCATACGTGCCTCTTGTATAGGTACCAACAGTCCCCACCTATGTTACCTGGGCAGTGGTGGTTTGGCAGGTAACAGGTAGCAAAGGTGTATAAAATAGTGTATAAACATAGGTATGTAAACAACACGGGCTCTTGCTCTATTAGCTTCGTAAGCTTTTAAAGAAGGGAAGTGCCTAAATTTCTAATGCGATAATATTTTTAAAATTTAAAATTCAATAAATATTTACCTGAAGTTGGTTTAATTGTTCTGCTATTTCAACATCTTCAGGGGATTCAGGTAAAATTAAAACAAGAAGGTTGGCCCAAGCAACGCGCCCTGTGAAATCATAAAGAGAAGTAATTTAGTAGTTCTTACCTCAGTATTCTAGGATTTTTTTGTTTATCGCATATAACATATTGTACCATGGGCATCAACAAGACCAGCGTGTGTGTGTGTGTCACTATAACTCCTAAACCCATTAACCGATTACTATGCGGATTGTTTGTTTGAAAGTTTCCTTCATCAAATTCGTTTTTAGCATATCTCATTACAGTACCTTGTTTACTACATCATGACTGGCACATTTTAAAAAAAAATTACATTTTAAGAAACTTCAGGACACATTGAAGTGTGTCGATGTATGGCCATGATGGCGGAAGGGTTTAACAAAAAGATGTGTGTAATTACATAGAAGCCTCGTTCACTACTGTAATAGAATCATAGGAAAATAAGTAGATGTTCCTGTTTATTCCCGTGTTTTACTCTCCTCGGTTAACCTGCTTCTCAAGTAAATTTGTTCCGTAGTACAAACTACTGACTAATATGTTAGACACTGTGCTGAGTCACCAGTTCAGATTGCGTGATTTTGGAGTTTAGTACGAACCAATAACGTGACCACTAATTTTTATTTAAGTGGATTAGTAAGTATACTTACCGAAATACTTGTGTCTGTACTCGGCATCGTATATTCTGTACGCTTTAGCATGAGCTAGTAAAACATACTTCGAGCATAAAAATGTCGCCATTTCTGTTTCCTTTATTCTAGGCGCGTATGTTCCTAAATTGTATTTGAAGTCGCAGATGGTGACCGCTTCATTTATGGTCAACCAGGTCTTCACCCTGTCTGCGTAGAGAGAGAAAAGTACCCTCGCGTAGTCTTCAAACCATTTCACTATTAACGGATTAGTCCAACCTCCTGGAAATAATATTTTCTTTAATAATAAAATGAAGTATAAATCTGCCTATGGAAACATCAGCTCAGTGTTATGTTTGACTACATGAGGTCTCGGGTTCTATTCCCGAACAGGGTAATTTAAAGTGTGTTTTTTTAAATTTCTAATACAAATAAGGTTGTCACATTTTGACTTGTAAACGTCAGCAAGTCACGATATTGTCAACTTGGAACGGTGTGGTGTCACGTGATATGGTGATGTGACGTGCAAATTTACGTTATTGCATCGTGAAATTCACGTCTCGATACAGCGACGTTACACGTTGTCGTCCTTTTAAAATTTTGATACATTCTTGATTCTAAACAGTGTTTACAGATATGGAATGCACAACAAGTCACTGAACATCAGAATCAATCTTCGCCTTTTTTATGACAAAACACGGAACATCAACTAAGAAATTACATATTATAGCCTCGTACGGCTGCCGATGCGGCGACGGTACGGCGTCATACAATACCCTGAACCGGTAACGTGCCGACTACCGTGCCGCGACAACACCATTCCACGGTCACGACTCACGACGTCGTAACGCGACGATGTAGACAAGCCCTTTGTAGTACCATCGGATTATAGTGAGTGCCTTGATTCTACCTGATTATCGGATTTGGCGCTAAAAATATTTAGCTACTTTAAATAGGAAATTGAAGGAAATGCAGATGCTAATGGTGCGTTGTCAAGCTCAGATTCAGACCTCGCTAGGTCTAGAGACAAAAAGGCTTGTTTAAATTACACGACACTTTTGGATAGTGAATTTGAGCTTTCGCTAAGAGTTACGAAGAAAAAACTAATTTGAAATTAAAAACATAGATATTAACGACTCTAGATGAGCAGTGGTAGTAATATTGATAGAAGTTGAGCAGACGAAGTTAGGACATAAGTTAAAATCAAGCAAGACAATAACCAAGATCCTGTATCGCCACAGGCAGCTCCCAATGGTACATGGTTACGACGGGCTCCACCCCAGCCGTCAGCAGTCCGTCGATGAGGTCGCTATAGTACTTCACTCCGGCTTTGTTGATCTTGTTCGGGAAACCACTGGGGAGAATTCTTGGCCATGATATTGAGAACCTGGCCAACAAGACAAATTTATTCTAGTCTACACCATACAGGCCAGTATACCTGACATGTCACTAACACCGTTACTGTCATTAGATGATGGAACTCTGCAACAGATTAATTTACTTTTTTAATTACCTTCCGCCACTATTTGTCACTGTCGTGTTTCGTTTCCGTTGGTTGGATACCTGAGAAACATAATACAATCCTTGAATAACCCATCAAAAAGAAAAAAGGAGTCATAACATCGTACCAAACGCCATACATTGTCCCTCTATTACAAGATACATTACATATCTACCTTACATATGAAATTAGCGTCATGTATGGGTGAAACAAGAAGTCGATTATGTTTTAATATATTTTATATGTAAATAATTATTAAACCTTTGTACGGACCATTGCTATCTATGCACTTTGACCATCTTATTGGATGTTAGTAAATAAATAAATATTCCTGGACACGTCACACAAATTGAATCTAACCCCAAAGTAAGCAAATTATATGCTTGTGTTATGGGTGTTAGTCAACGATACTAATACATAGAAATACTTAAATAGATGCCATAATAAACTTAATAAACACCTAGACCCGGAAATGCAGACATCTAAATGTTCATCACACAAATGCCTGTCCCCGTCGGGAATCGAACCCGAGTTTTCCTCTTGCAATAAATTATCGAAGTTTCGTAAAAATTGGTAATCTGTTGGAGACAGGTCCGGGAGTGTAGTGGATGAGTCAAACATTCTAATTGAACCTCTTCTGATTTGGGATACGTCTGTTGTGCAGTGTGGTCTTTCGTTGCCTTAAAGTAGCAGTGGCGTAGGGCAATTTTTTTTAAATGACCAACGTAATACCTAACTTACATGTATGGACTTGACTTCGTGAGGTTCCGGGTTCGATTTAACTAGTATGGACGAGTATACCGGGCAAAACTACACGTCTTATGGAAAAAAAAGATCTACAGCTTTCGTATTTGCAATTTTTTCACATAACCTCAAAATTTAGGTGAAAAATTCAAAAAACCAAGTTTTTGGGTTTTTTATGTATATCTTTTTTTAAAAAAAAATCTAGGAAATTTGGTAAAAACATACCTTATTATGTCCCAAATACACTGTAATTTATTTGATTTAAAATATTTATTTTTTCGCCTTATTTTAACTTAATATCAAAAATCCCCGTTTCCCTAGGTCGGCCAATAAAGAGAAATTGTGTTTTTTCAATTTTCTAGTGAAAACAACGTTTCCCGATATTGAATTGTGCCCGGTTGGCGATAGGCATGCCACCTATCATAGTATGTGATTTAATGTGTTCGCCTACTCGTAGGTATGATTACTCGTGAATGGGTGGGTATGACCTCTACCTACCTCTTCGGAGTTGCGGGCGTAGAGATACTTAGTTTTAAAACAAAAGTTAGCTTTCACATAAAAACTAATATCTATAACCATCTGTAAATTTTCAAATACCTATAAAAATGCAGTCCCATTTCCTTAGCAATAGCGACATCCTCTCGCCACCTGTGGTAAGAGTCGGCAGCGATGTCTCCGGTCACATTGTCGACGATCGGACTTGGATTTTGATGGACTAGTCTATCCCAAATACTTTCCCCTTTGCCTATAACCAAATAAATCATAGTTATTGGTAGTTAATAAAAATGTCAAAAACTGATACTACAAAAAGGTACGTAGTACTAGGCAGATAACAATATGTTGTAGTCCTGGTTACCGGTGAGTTTCTTTCATATATACAAACACGCCAGTTTCGGTGACTTTTGACACCACCCTTAGGATAATATCCAAGCGATTTGATCGTGGAATGTCAAACTAGGATTACAATAACAATGGGATAAGCACAGAATTGTGCAAAGTGAGTCTAGCACCTTGGCTCAAAACCTCACTTTGAAATAACTTTGAATAAGTTAGTTATTGTTTTTTAAAGTTAAAGGGTGTAAATACTTTTTTATGAAGTGAAAACTTTTTAAGCGGCGTTGCGCACTTTTTTTGGAATGGGTAAAAACTTCTAAACTCGCGTCAGGACAAGTAACCTGATCAACAATTCGTAAGACAGAGGGAGAGTAAACAGCCGGCGTAGAAGAGGAAGTGTCCCCCTCTCTTTCTGCGGTGGGGCGAAAATGTATGTGCCTGCTGTTTCGTTTAGAGAGAGCAGGGCGCTTGCGTGAATGTTCGTGTTTTCATGTTTGTATACGATAGCGCAATAAATGAATATTGTATTCTATCACATAAATGATAGCACTTTCATACTGATAATTATAGCAATTCGTGCAAATTATTCTTTTACTATTCCAAAATATCAAAAATGCACAACGTTAATATTCAAGTTTTCACTCAAGCAAGCTTCAAGCAGAGTGCAACCCGTCGTTTTTTTTTTTTTGAGAAACTTCAACTTTCATCGACACACAAGTTGCTTTTTTATTTCTTTAATTAATTAATGTACACAAAACAATATTGATGTGAAATCATACAAATGGCAAACTTAAATTTTTCTAAATTTTTTTTTCAATATGCGTAAAATAGAGAGAAAGTTAAAAAGAAAAGTACAGTGTGTAATGCAAAATATTTTTGTTTAGATTTATTTCCATGAATTTATTTTTTTTTACATAATTTTGCAAGATATCGTAAAGAGACACAAATACATTTACTTTCTAAGTTATCATCTACGGAAAAAAGTGTATTTGAACAGAAATCACCAAATGTCAACACTAGATAAAATATATTCTTATTAAAAGTGCCTGTTGATTCTTACCATCAGAATTCCATCCACCTTCCACTTGGTACGAGGAAGTTGCTGCTCCGAACTTGAAATCTTCTGGGAATTCCATGTCCTTGAGAGCTAATGCGCTGATCGTAAAACTGTAAAAGTTTTAAAATAATAAATACATGGAATTATCTTATTCTAATGTAATGTACAGTGATTCAAGTAATGATATAATTGGGTCGCGGGTGCCAGTCCACGCTTAATCAGTGGCGACCCTCATCGCAGCATCTAGCGCTTTTCGTCTTGATGAGTACGAGGACTTAATAAGTTAAAAGAAATACAATTTTTGAAAATAAACCAAAACCTGTTTTATTTTGCGTGGATGGTATCAAGTTAAAAAGTTGGAATCCTCAACAAAGGCAGCAATAAAGTTGATGAATTTAAAAAATAAATGTGGATAACATAGATACCTGTTACCGAGTTAGCACGGGATTATTTTTCTTAAGATGTATGTTCAAGCCTATGACACCCACTATTAGCCAAGAGCACTTAGTCTGGACGAAAGTAACTACGAATATTACAATGATATCATACGCGTCAATCCTTACTAGAAGGAAGGTATTATTATTAAAATAAAGGATAATTCTCTTTGGAAAGACAAGTCATTACTTCAAGTCTCGACCAAATGACTGTTTTTGTGTAGGTATCTGGACGATGCCGACGATGAAACTTCCTCAATATAATAACCTACTTTTTGAAAAGAAACCGTCAAAATCTATTCGATACTGGCCGAGTAACAAACATACAAAAAACATCTTCGAAATAAAGTTGGTCAAAAATGAAAATTCTAGATACAAAATATGCTATTTCGTAAAAATGCCTTGCGGGATGTAACGGCGATCTTCTAACCAGGTAACTCTTAAAAATTGAAAGCTAGGACACATAACAAATTTTTATGTGATAAAACACACTTCTCTTCTGATTGCTGACCTGTGGCTGAATTGGCTACCTGACTCTCTAGAACAGAACATGACACTGTCATCAAGGCTCCACGCATAGGTAAGGCGGTGGATCCTTATCCGGAGAAGTTGCAGCACAGCATTCTACCACCAGTAGTCCTTGTATGTAAGTACCAATTTGACCTTTGCTTGCCTCTTGCGAGGTGCCCGGCAGGTGGCGGTCGGTCAGTTCTACTCGGGGCAACCGTATCAACATGTAACTAATTATGTACTTTAATATTATTATAATGAAATAATATGGTGGACGCGCTAGAGTCAGGGCAGACGGGAAATGCATTTGTGTGAAAACTTAATTCACCGTGTGTGTCAGAATGGCGGGTGTACTTCATGGATTTAAATATTTTTTTTGGATTACAAACGTACTTGATGTGTACCTCAGTGTACCTAACCTAAAAATCTGTGCACCTCCTTTTATGTATAGATTTAAAATAAAATAGGTACACCCGCCATCCTGACGTCAGGATTGCGGGTGTACTTCAAGTCAGCATATGTAGCCAAGTATGTTTAGATTTGGTACCTTTTGTGTACCTGCAAAAACAAATATTAAATAAATAAAAGTAAGGTTGCTGAGAAAACGAAAAAAGGTTACTTTCTTTGACGTCATTTTATTTTATAAAAATAACTACAATATTAATAAGTAAAGTTAAAATTAACTAATAATGGCACCTGTCAAAATGAAAATGTATTGCGTATGTTTCTTTAAATAGTTAAAGATTTATGTTCAGGATGTTTGCCAGTTTTTACAGGATCGAAATGCATCAAGAGACAGATATAAATACTTTCAAATTACGAACAAAAAAAATATGCATTTTTTTAGAATAAATAACGAAAACATGTACAAAAGGAAGTATCTTCACGCCCATATAATATGTAATTGTAATTTATGTACGTTTTTATTTGTTTTTTATTTGTTATGATCATTATTAAGAGGTACATTCTTAATATTTTTGATGTATTCGCATATTTGCTTATTTTACATGTTACAAAAAGGTGTTGCCATCAATACTAAGTTTTGTCTGCGACCTCTGGTAACTTAATTTAAGTCTTTTACATGAACCTTATGTCAACAAAATGAATAAGCATCTTAGGCAGCCTTCTTTGTAAGGTAACCTGAGAGTTTTGGAGGTCAGATGGTAATAGATTCATCGGTGATGCTAATTAAAGGAATCATAACAAAAAACATGATAAGTTGTTACGTGTTAAAAGTAGATTAAACCGACATAGAAAAGACGACATTTTGGTATTTTCTTTGAAGGTATTCTTTGCACTATCAAACGAAAATCGTTTTAGAAATGATTTGAACGTGCGGGTAAGTAAAACAGAAGGGAAAATTGAGCTAATTCACAAAATCTATGGCTACAGTAAGTGCTTGTGAAAAGCGTAACCCCCGTACTAATAAAACTTACGCGCCCGTTGATCTGGTGTGTAACTTCACTTTTGCTAATAAAAAATTAAGTTACACACCAGATCAAAGGATGCGTAAGTTTCGTAAGTAACTGAGTAGCCCCCTTAGCGTGTGTAGCGCTAGTAACTATGGCTAAAGAGAAACAATTCCCAGTACGTGAGTTGCACTTAACTTGGTCTTAAACACTATTTGATTTAACGTCTGCGGGAAGATCCCATAAGTACAACCAGGGCACCCACGACTAGCCGAAGACACGAAGTCCCACAAAGTGATAAGTGGATCCCATATCATCAAAATTTCCAACTTTAATATCATTTCCGCTACGTATTACTGCCCAAAATCATATTTATTCAATGGATCTCTTCCAGACACTGAAACGTAACATCATAAAGGTTAATAATAATTACTTTCTGACTCCAGAGTGTTTATAGTATTAGCTTCAGCTACTCGTGCCTTAGTTATTGGTGCGAAAAGTAAACCTGATATTCGAGGCAGCTAAAGGCTTACAAGGCATTGTAAAACTAACTGGGGGATATAGCAGTAGAATTTCTGAGTCCGAAAATAAATAAATGTGAAGAAAATACTGTTTAAAAAGTGAGAAGTTCTAAATCTCCTAAAGATGGGAAAGTGCTAAGAGTACCATGAAAACAGTAGTTAGTAGGCCAGACAAGACCACTTATTGCCACTTGACGACAGGTGATTAGCCTTCCCATCCCATTCATATATAAAAAGTTAATTGTAATTAACTAGATCGAGATAGAATTAATCACTAGTAACTTCAAATTATAAGACTTGCAATCGTAATCGAAAGATAGATAGATCACTGGCAAAACAGGTTGAACTACTACAGCTTCAGCTTTTCCTATGCAAAAAATTTACACACAATTGATAAAAATCCATCACGATTTTTCATTCCGTTTGTGTATCATATGTTTTTAGATATAAAAAGTTAGTTTTTCTAGCACACGAAGTCTAAAGCCAGATTAAAAAGTCGGTAAATGTATGATAAAGCTGAAAATTAGAAATTGCTTTCCGGTACAAAAAACTATCTCATTATTTTACAAGCTGCGGCTAAGTTTTCTGTCTTTTAAGTTTGTATTAACTTTCAAAAAGCTAAAATTTCGATATACAATAAACAAAAGACATCCAATTAAAGTTGTAAACTAAATCTCATTAGAAATCGTTTAAGATTAAATCACGCCCCGATTATTATGAAAAATAAAAATAAATAAATATCCCCGAACAAATTACACAAATTGAATCTAACCCCAAAGTAAGCAAATTATATGCTTGTGCTATAGGTGTTAGTCAACTATAATAACAATACATAGAAATACTGAAATAGATACCAGAATAAATTCGATAAACACCCAGACCCTGAAAATGAAAACATCACGCAAATGCCTGCCCCCGTCGGGAATCGAACCTGAGCCTTCCGGTTTAGTTAGGAGTGTACGCTAGCCACTCGACCAAAGAGGATGTCAAATATTATTTAATTTAAGATTTTAAACTTGTTGGCAAATAAAAAGAGATCGTGAGTATCCCGTATATAAATAATCCCAATAATATTACTAAATCCCAATAATATTAAATAATATTATTTAATCGTTGTATAGTGTGTGTATGTGTTGGTGCGAACATTTATATCCACATCTTGACTCTGATGTGCTATGACATTACACTTATCCATAGATAATGTAACTAAACAACAAGTTAAGTGAATCACTTACATAGCTTGGAATTAAAAAGTTATTTTATTTACTGAGAAACACATTTTTAATGATATCAGAAGTCAAATAAAATAAAGTCAAAAGCAGACGGATTCCCCAATGGTAAGAAATTCACGTCGCCTAAAAACACCAAAGGTGGTATTGGTGCGTTATTACCTAACCTGAGGTTGGGATGTTGACCTCATACAAAATAAGTTTACCGGCTACCTTGCGGTAACACCACGTCGTTGACATGAATTACCTAGTGATTGAATGTTTTATCACGGCAGATATGTATTGCCTTCATACTATAGGTGTAATAGTATGCGTGAATTTGAGGTTGGCGTAGATCATTTTAGCTTAGACGATCTATATCTACCTACCCATGCAATTTTATTGAAAATGTTTACTGGATCAAAAAAAATAATCAACCTTTGAGCTTATTTTTATATATATACAATTCTTCGCCTCTGTGGTCTAGTAGTTCAGTTGTTTTGACTTGTCAGACTTGATTGCATGAGGTCCCGGGTTCGAATCCCAGGTAGGGCAACAAAAATATTTTTTTTCCAATTTTCTAATGAAAAAAAAGTGTTGCTCGGGATAAGATATGTGCCCGGTTGGCGATAGGCTTGACACCTATCACATTGTGGGACTTAGTTCCTTCGGCTAGTCATGGGTGCCTTGGTTGTGCCTCTGCCGACCTCTTCGGGGATATAGGCGTGAAGATACTTTACTTTATATCATTCTTGTGTTCGTGTGTTTGTCACTGAACTCCTAGACGACTAGACCGATGTTTATGAAACTTTTTGTGTGTGTTCAAGGGGATTCGAGAATGGTTTAGATTCACAATTTGGTTTCCTGGAAAATGTTTTCTTAATATTTTTTTTTATTAACAAGTAGTTGTTGATTTTGGAATGTTTTACATCGGACCCTACAGACTGCGCTACTGTCGAAGCATTAATGTCAAGCGATACGAAGTTTGCTGGGTCAGCTAGTGTAGATATAAAATTTTATAGAATAGACAGATGTTACTGTTTATAAGCTACCATTGTTCAGGCTGAATGATAAGAAAGAGATCTTAAAATTACATAAGTACAAGTCTCTATAGTAAATAGATCTGTGTTTTGCATTTTATATTGAATTTTACATTTTTTTATTAACATTCTACATTAGTCAACATTTGGGCAAACAGATCTAATTGCCACAAGAACAGTTTAGTATGTGTTATTTTGTGTGTAGTAAGAAGATTAAAAAAATAAACTGTAATTAACTTAACTTATTTCTAGATTACCTTAAACTTGATATTTATACATATGAATAATGTATTTAAATAAAAGAAGTAACTATTCATTCATTTTTTATAATTGATAAACTTTTGACAAAAAAAACATGGACAGTGATATATGGTGGCTTATGTCTAGGTGTACAAATTTCTTCTAGTCAACTCTAAAGTTAGAATTTCTGATAAACCAGTGGAAGGTAACTATAACAAACAAATATAATAAGGAAGTAACCTAAACATAACTATAATAACGGCATATCACATAATAATTAATACTTAAATCTAAATAATTAAGGACCCTAATTGGCATAAAATATTATGTGAGTGTTAAGTAATATTCTTTCAACCATTTTTTGAAGATAGGCAGGAAAAGGTTATCGTGGACTTCTAGAGGGAATACATTCCGTAATTTGATGCAGCAGAAGGTAGGTAAAGGAGTTTGAATAACAACGGTAGTGAGATACAGGAAAACGAAGTATTGAATAACGATTAGAATGACACGGCGAATGGCTGGAGTGTAAAAAAAGAAATGCTGATCAAGATAGATGGGGCAGATAGATTATAGAGAATATTAAGAAAGAAAGAAAAAATCTAAGTATTAATGCGAAGACTGATAGAAAACCATTTGATTTGCGCTCTTTATTCTCTTTAGACCAAAGGCAAAACAAATAACAGATTTTTTTAGTTTCTCAAGTTAATAAGTTTAGTTTTTTAGAGTTTCAGTAGCATCAAGGAAGCATACATTGGCCTAATCAAGAATGGTCAGAATAAGAGTGGGAGAGATTTATGTTTTTATACGAAGATTCTTTTTAAGAGAATGCAACGAATGAAAAGCGAAATAAAGTCTTTAGTTGGGGTCAAGCTGGAGTAATGATAAGCATGTGTCTGTTCCTTGCGATAATCTATTCGATCAAATTTATATGAACTAGTATACTAAACGAATAAGCCGAAAAACAAAATCTTCGTCTAGAGAATGCGAGGCTCCTATTACACCCACAACATTTAAATAACGGTAATCCTGATAGTCATCAGCGTATAAATGAAGGTTATATGAGATCGCTGATGTAATTGTATTAATAAAAATAATAGGGGTAAATACACCGGTAAATACACCTGCGGAACACCAGCGACAATATCGCACCATCCAGATTCAGCGTCATTTATAGATACAAATTGCGAGCGTCCACGTAGGTAGGAGTCAAACCAATATAAAATTGGGGGTAAAAATCTAGAAAACTAAGGATCCCAATCAGTAAATTAAGGTCCACATAATTTAGGGCACAACTAATGTTCAACAAAACGAGTACAGTGACAAATGTACAATCGATTACTAACGGACAATATTAATAATTAATCAATCCTAATCCAAAACTTGCTTTCCAAGATTGATATTTTGATCCATTTTTATGTAATCGCTTGCCAATAACATATCTGTGGACAGGATAAATATGGCAATTAGGTAAAGGATAGGCCGGCGGATACGCAGCTATCTAGATTGCTTGAAATCCATCTTTAGAGTAAATGAACATGTACTGTATCCCGGTCGAATACCGGACTAAAAAGTACTAATCAGATCGTTACAATGGAGAAAACGAGACAATAACTGGTGGACTATGTGTTTTAAAACTTAAAATAGGGAAGGAATTATAGAGATCGGACAAAAGTTTGGAGGATGGGAAGTTTTAGGTAATGGTGTAACTTTCGCTTTTTCCCACGATAGCAGAAAAGACCGAATTGATAAGGAAATTCTGAAACTAAAAGTTAATATGGGAAGGATATGCGGCAGTATAAGAAGTATCATTTTAGAATACAAGGCACCAGTACCAACAGCAGTTGATGAAATACCTTAAATGTGTTTTTTTAAAATTCCAACTTAGTTCCGACATAAAAGAGAAAGAACAGGAGGGACTTGCAATCAATGATAAATTATTAAGAGAGTTTTTGTAGCATTATCCATTATCGATTTCAAAGTGTCTTATACTGCAGAAGATTGATATCAGTAGGAAGGTTTTTATATCACCCTTTTATATATTAGCACTGTCTCCCAACACTATAGCAACCTTAATGTCACCATTCACCCAAGGAGCGGGTCTTTGTTTCTTTCTAAGCTTTTTGGGCGGTGCACGACGGTCGTATACATTTCAAACAAACGAGTTAAAAAAAGAAACTGTAGTATTAATGTCGCAGGCAGTAAGCACTGCAGACCAATCAATAGATTTTGCATGAATGAATGAATGAATACACTTTATTATGCACCAAAATTTACAATAAAAAATATACACTTTTTCCCTTGTAATAATATTTAACTTAGGTGCACAAAGGCGGTCTTATCGCTTCAGAGCGGTCTCTGCCAGACAACCTTAGGGTGAAGGAGACAATTTAAGTAATTTAAAAACTTGCTGCATCAATTCAATGTTCATAAAAGGACGACGAAAGAAGTATTCGGCCTTTTTTTTAGGTGAACGAACAAACTGAGACAAAAAAGATCGTGCTATGAGAAACTTGAAGCAAGTTACCGTGTGCTTTTACTCGATCAGGTTGAGACACATTGATTAAGTCCAAAAAAGAATGTTAACAATTTGCAGATTTATTAACGCCTGTGTGGTCCGACGTCGGACTGGAGTTTCTAAGGTGTCTTTTTCGATCCCCGTGTCGGGCAACAAAAAAATAAAAAAATTGTATTTTCAATTAGTAAGTAATAAAAATAAGGTTGCCCAGGATTAGATATGTGCCCAGTTGTCGATAGGATTGCCACCTATCACATTGTTTGACTTACGGCCAATATTAATAATCAATCCTTATCCCAAACTCGCTGTCCAAGATTGATATTTTGATTCATTTTTATGTTATCGCTTTCCAATAACATATCTGTGAACTGGATAAATATGGCAATTAGGTATGTGATAGGCCGGCGGATACGCAGCTATCTAGATTGCTTGAAATCCATTAGATTGAGATGCATTATTAACATTGACCGTTAGTGTCTACAGCTAGTCGTGGGCATCTTGACTGTGACTCTGCCTAAATGATGGCGATATATGACGATACTTATTAAGTATAGTATTAAGTATCAGCAAAATTCGTAAAAAGTTATAAGTTAACACAAAAGAAAACTTAAACTGACCTTAAAGTGAATGTCATCACAGAAAACAGAGCCATATTTCCTCAACACATATATAGACAACAGTCACACGCATTAAAGAGCGCAGTACAGTAGCAACGTCGTTCTAATCCGCGTTTGCAAGCTATTGTTTGTTTTACGCCATTTTATTATGCTCATTTTTATTCATTTCATGGTTTTTAGGGTTCTGTTAAAATTTTTATGTAAGATAACATTAATTATGCGCCAAATGTATTTAGTATCAAAGGCAAAGGGCTTGTTAAGTTCAAGCATCAGAGATAATTGTTTAGAAATAACACCAATTGGGGCTTGTCTGACTGCTCCAGTTACAAGACGAATAGTCCGGCAATTTCAATTTTTAGATTCTTCTACTTGTGGATGACAGTATCGTCACATACGGGCCCATGTGCCCGAATTTAAAATTGTTGCTTTTTTTGGTACCTACCTGGTAGTAGTGTACAAAATTCTGCCCAGTTCTAGTATTGGCGACTAAGGCTGAAATTTAACATCGAATTTTAATGTAAAAACCCGTTCAGTCAATTGAAAAATATATCGTGTCAATTTATATGTCAAAGAAACTTTGGATATAATAAGCAATTGTTAATATTTTGTTATTAAACTGTTTTAAATGGTATATACATTTAATGGTACACAGGAAATGACAATTTCGTCAATTTTATTTTTAATTGCAATAGCTTATGAACGGAATCACAGCCGATATTAGGTCGCGTTTACACTGAACTTACTTTTACTCAACTTGGTTTTCAATATGATCCATAAAATCAGCCCCTTCATTAACAGCGTAGTTAGAACTTTTAAAATAACGCTAAAATTAAACGTCAATAGTAACTATCTTATCAGTAAACCATGTGCTAATAGTATCAACAAATATTTGATGTTTACATTGTATAAGAATGAAGATAATATTTTAGTAATTACAATCACTTTACCTTCACATATCCCTAAAGTGCGTAATACGTACGTCGTTCGCCATTTGCACACAAATATATCGCACCCTCAGTAATGTAAGGGCACTATCCAAAAAACTACTTTTTGGGAAATCGTGTTTTAATATACAGTATTTTTTCCGATATAATTCATGTGTAAAACAAATGCAATTACCGAGTCATTCTTATATTTTTTCTCTTTCTGCTAGCGCTAACTAGTAGCGAATATCAATTGTGCGTTTATCATTCAAAATACCTGTGGTATATGGGATTTTGAATGTTAAAATTTTGACTTGAGCCCTTATATTACTGAAGGTGCGATATACGTTTCGTGAGATACCGCGTTTTCATAAAAAACGAAGTGAAATATGAGATACGTTGAAATTTCAACATTATTATGTACACTATCAACATTCGATATAAAATTATTGTTATAACTTTTTATTTTTTATTGTTCTGGCCAAAGCCATGAGTTTACAGCTTATCAAGTTTACTGTACCTACTGTAAAGTATACAAAATTTGAACTGTCAACTGCTTCTCTAATGGTAAGTAGCTGAGAGAAACACATTTGTAGACAAAAAGTGTCAAAGATTTCAAAATGTAACTTACCGAACGTAATCTTTACCAATTAATGGTAAAGGCTCAGTTAGATATTTCAACTACAGCATTAGTGTAAGCAAATCCTACTATCATACTTAATGCTATAAAGAGGAAAACTTTGTTTGTTTGGTTGTAATGAATAGGCTCAAAAACTACTGGACCGATTTTAAGAATTCTTTCACCATTCGAAAGCTACATTATCCACAAGTGACATAGGCTTTGTTTCATCCAAATCGGTGTAGTAGAAGCCAAATTACGCAGGCGAAGCTGCGTGAAACTGCTAGTATGTTATATGATGTTTTGTCATTAAAACAATACGAAATTTTTGATGTTATACTTAAATGCGTTTAAAGCGCATTATGAAAAAAACGACAAAAGTGAAATTTTAATGAATACTAAACAAAATTATTTTATCATTATATTTTAAAATTTTAATAATCCGCTAGTACTGTTTTTTTATGGTGTTGCAAGGCAAACAAGCAGTTCCCCCGTGTGGGTACCCGGACCAGAATATACCTAGACCTATAGATCCTTTGCAGAGTAGACCATTTGCCTTCCTGGCGGGCAGCTCGTAAAAAGTGAGCATAGGCTTACCGTCACTAGCACCGTGACATCTTACTAGGTGGTAGAGTTTCGCAGCAACTCAACGCGTTGAAGTGTTCCAGTTCGGAGGATAAGGTAGCCGGTAGGTAAACTTACTTTTGCTCGAAGTCAAATATCTCGGCCGTAGTTTGGCAATTACCTGCACTTGGATCACGCTTAGCTATTATTTCTAATACAGCTTGTAAATGGTATCTCAACATATTTAAAGTACCTACTTGACAATAAAATTTGCACATATTTTTAAACAATTATAATTTTTATGTTTCAAATTTAAATAAAAATAAAACGAGTTTCTTAAAAACTAAAAAAAATATAGGGACGTATTAAAAGCGTGACTTAACAAGAAAAATCTTGAGTAGTAGATGGATTGGATATACCAGTATGGTTACTCTTGAATCTCTAATTCATGTAAATTACAAATTGAAATCGGATATGTAATTTTAGGTGCGCTTGAATACAGTAGGTACTAGCAGATTTTACCATTTAGCTCCAAAACAATTAAAGGAACTCGATAAAATAAATAAACAACCCTAGACAAGCTGCACCAATTGAATCTAGCTCAAAAATAATCAAATTATATTATGCTTGTCTTATGGTTTTTAGTCGACAATTCTAATAGAAATACTTAAATGGAAATATCAGAATAAAAACCTAGACCCGGAAATGCAGATATCTAAATGTTTATCATACAAATGTTTGCCCCCGACGGTAATAGAACCCGAGCCTCGCGGTTGGTCGGTGAAGTTATGCGTGTACGCTAGCCCTTCGACCAACGATGCCGTTGATTCATTAATTGTGAAACTAAATGTTAATAATTAGCTAGTTTTGTGTTCAAGAGTACCTGAAAGGATATATCCGATTCCAATTTTCAATATTGTATGAATCAAGTTTCAAGAGTAGGCCACCCTACTGGTCTTAGTAGTCACAAGCGTTATATGTAACTTTGCCAAACTTATTTTAAAGACTGGGCATAATTAATGGGCTTGGCACCAACTTCAAATCTTTTAGTAAATAGTATACATAAATAGATATAGTACATAATTAATATTAAATCTATATTACTTTTTACTTTTTGGTTTTGAAGTCGTTTTTTTTTAGTTATTTTTATTTAAGAAGCACTCGGCCAAATACAATTATTTATATAACAGTACAAGTTTTACGCATCATTTATAAATTACTATTTTATAAATAGCTTACCGGATTCGCTTATAAGTTATCAATAAAACCGTTAAGCTATTTATAAGTTAAAACAACATTAGTTATCAGGGCTAAAACTACTCCATACCTACAATACACGCATATAATAAGGCACGCATGTACCTACGCAACGCATGCAATAACACGCGTTGCGAAATTGATGGGAAGAGCGATCGCTCCCGGTCAGTAACAGTAAACTATGCAGTCAGCGCCGACGAGATGAGCTGCTAGCCACAGTCACTAGATACAATAAAAAGAATCGTGAAAGTAAAGTGAACTCTGAACATCTAGGAATCGGGGGACGGCCTGTCCCAGTATTTGTCTGCCAACACTTAATTCCCAGGAATAGACACCTCCATTCTACCTCCGTACTCCCTAGGATTGCCGCTTCAAGTGTTTTAATATGATATCTCTCAGCAATCGCCGCTCAGTTACAAACATATTACTTTTAAAGAAATTGATATCTGGTAAAGAAAATTGTATTTTTCCAATTTTCTAATAAAAAAAATGTTGGTCGGGATTGGAAATGTGCCCGGTTGGCGATAGGCTTGCCACCTACCACATTGTGGGACTTAGTATCTTCGGCTAGTCGTGGGTGCCCTGGTTATGCCTCTGCCTACCTCTTCGGGGATATGGGCGTGAAGATACTTTTTTTTTGATATTTGGTAATATAGATTGTAAGTATTTACTCCAGCAGATTAACTTAAGCGTGCAATATAATTACTCACGGTACCCGAAAATGAAAATCTTCTACATTCCTATTGGTTGGACAAATCTTCGAAAATACTTTCCTATGTCAAAAATTTGTCTGGACTATAATCGAGCAAATGGTATGGCAAAAGATTTAGGTATCTTTAATGACACTTGTCTTGATCTCAAAAAAAGCTAAAAGCAGCGTATCTTCCTGCATAACATTATTTACATTTGCCTTTAAATATTAATTGTATTAGCATTACCATTAGTATTTAGTATTAAGACTGTGGTATTAGCATTATTAGGTGTATTGTCATTAAGTGATGTTACATCATCTGTAGCAACATGTTGGCTGATATTTTACTAGTCTGAAGTTAGCTGAAATTTGAAAGTAAAAATATTCAACATGTCATTTTGATTCGAATAAAAACGTGATTAGAAATAAAGAAAAGGAAACCAGATTTTAATTAAATGAACTAAATATGCTTGTAAGTATATTTTCTTTTTGACTTACCACTCAAAATTTATACTTAAAAAACATTTTCACCACGAGATTCTGATAATTTAAATTATCTCAGGAATATTCCGGAGTGTGCATTTCTTGATTGCATTATTATCTACTGGTGCCTATCTTTATTTTTTCGATTTTCGAAAAAAAAATAACTTGTCATATCTCTTAAAAAAACGAAAATTTTTAAAAAAGGAAAAAAGGCGTTTGTTTCATTTTTAATTATCTAATGGCGCCTATATTTTTTTTTAATTTTTAGATTTTTTTTAAAATAATTAATTAAATTAATTTTTCATTTTTTTATATTGTCATATGAACTAAAAAAATTATTTTATTAACAAAAACTAAAATGACATGCTTTCCTGTTATATTTATCAAAATGTGATCCATTTTATTTCTTCTGGATTTTTTATCAGTTTATTAATATGACAAATTAATCATAAAATTAATAAAAATGAAATTATTTAAAAAAAATGAATAATTTAATTTGTTTTTATATTTTTCTTTATTTTCTACAAACAATACATTAACTTCTTCGATATATCTTCAAATAAACATGAATTACACACAGACATTTTGGTAAATTTTTAAATCTTTTTATTCATATTTGTGCGCTTGGAAGAAATTAACTAGTTATTAACTCAAGTAAAGTATGTCAATGTGATAAATAAATCTTTATAATGTAGTATTTCGTAAATTGACATATAATGATTTATTATTATGTATTTGTGCCAGTGGTTTTTCAGCTAACTTCAGACTAGTGATATTTTTTTTTATGAAGAATGCTGCGCATGCCTTTTATTGGCATACATACAAACATTTGTATATTCTTAGTGTTAGGTATACTGTAATATAGTGTGTTTATTGCTGTTGGCATGTCGAAATAAAGAAAATAAGAAAATAAAAATAAAATACAATACATAGGTAAGCATCTTACAATCTTTTGAAACTTTAAAATTCGATGCCCGTATCTTAGTTTTTGTTTTTAGGTTCTATACAAAAATACGTAGGAGAGACTCCTTCCTACCTAAATCAAAAAGTCTTGGAATTAGATTACTGCAGTCTTACTAGGGAAGACTAAGAATCAAAGAAATGTTAGTTGTCAGAAATAGCGACATCTCTGTGTACTCGCATAAACTGCAATGCAAAACTGCCACCTATTATATTATTAGAAAATAATTTTATATTAATTATGATTTCATACGTAATTGTATGAAAACCCAACGCAGTTTTGAAAATGTGCAGTGTGCGTTTAGACATGCCATTTTACTATTTTTTTCATATATATTTCATCCTAGTATGTAATCATTATGCACTACAACACAGAAATAGAAATATATAAAGAAGTGCAAAAATGTTCTATAGCAAAATATATTTGTATAAATACCGTTAGAATCGACATATAATTAAACAACATTGCTTTGTCTCTTTTTAGATAATGTTTATATTACGTATGCCGAAAGAGATAACGATATTTTTGTCAATGCTCATTTTTGCTTCATTAAAAAGTGACGTCTTGACAGTCCTCATATAGTCGTATAGTAATGTGCTATTACAATTGTGGATATTTTATTTTACGTTTCCAGAAAAAAAATTGGCCAAGATATGAAAGAATACCATTGACATTGAAAAATAGATAATATTAATCACCGTCTATCGTAATAACAATACGTTCAAGTGCTCATTTTAAAGTAAAGAAAGGGATTTAAATGTAATATGATCACATGTTTTGGTAATGATAATGAATCTTGTAATAAATGTAAAGAGTTAACTTATACAAATATAAACATATTGTGAAAAAATATGTTAGTGCAAAAAAAGTAAATTTTCTTTTTTTCAGTTCATTACATTTCTCTATTTTTAAGCCAACTGAGTAGCACTAAGTAAGTAAGTTGATAGTATCAATTTAAATCGGTAGGTAAATAATAATTACTCTGTATTTACCTAAACATACGAAAATTTATGAAAATATCAATTCAACATAACTGATAGTTGAAATATGGACGGACGGACGAAAGGACATCTCGAATCTGTAAGGGATTTTGTTGTTCGGCTACAGAATCCTAAAACCACCCAACCACAGAAGTTTGCCAGCTTGTCAATATAAGGGCCCCATTCATAAATAATAATAAATATCCCTGGACAAGTCACACAAATTGAATCTAACCCCAAAGTAAGCAAATTATATGCTTGTGTTATGGGTTCTAGTGAACAATACTAATAGATAGAAATACATAGATACGAGAATAAATTTAATATACACCCAGACCCAAATGCAAACATCTAAATATTCATCACAGAGATGCCCGCCCCCGTCGAAAATTGAACCTGAGCCTCGCGGATGATCGGTGTATTTAGGCGTGTACGCTAGCCACTCTACCAACGAGGTGGTACGTACGGTCCCTATTGTACCTAATTAATTATCGATTGTTCTACCTTAAAACAAAGTAGATTCAACCAGATCCAGTTTAGATCCATTCAGTTGTACATTGGTATCTACTTGCCTAACATGGGGCATTGAAAATGTAATAGACTTTGCTTTATTGCCATTTAAATTAAGATTATTAACTGAGAACCAATATCCAACTTTGGATATTGCATTGTTCACTTCGTCATAATCTACTGACTAATGAACCGATTTGAACAAACAAAGAGACAGGTAGGTAATTAATCCTGTTAGTATAAAATAAATAAAGGAAATAACATATAAACAAAATAACACAATATTAAAATAAAAGTTTATAAAAAGACTGAGCAAGAGATTTTGTATCTACCAGATTAGAAAAAAAGGGCGTGGGATACGGAGGTCTTATAAGCTTTCGTTGACGGAACACGAAAGACTGCTGCTGTAGGCTTCGGCCTTAGGACTAGCGGGACCCATTGACACCTTCTGTCAGCTGCCAGAAACAGCAGCAGAAGTGGGCAGCTGGGAAGACGACCAGAGAAGAACACCGGCGAGCACCTAGGTCCTAGGGTCTACGATCCTTCCACCACCGAGCAGCAGGCACCAGTCAGCAAGCAGCAGTCTTAGCAGTACTTCTCTTGAGTTCCGTCGACTTATCGAATTGGAATTTTGACCAGAACCATAGCCTACTCTGAAGCAGACTGTGGCAGACTGTGAAGTAGAATACTGTGGAGAATACAAGCTGATTGTTAAGAATAAAATTTGGTTCTATATTTCAAACATTTGTAATATAAAATAGAACATTTCTTTTTTTGAATACCGGCCAGTGTAGCTACAAACTACAAAGGCCAGCTAATGAAACAGTTAGTATAAAAAAATAATATTGAGTTTTGGCGCCATCGAGAGAAAAGATGGTCGAAGTTTTTTCATAATGATCGAATTTCGTGTTGATATTGAGTGAAATTAGTCAATTTTGGTGGCTTTTTGTTCAGCACAAATAAAATAATCATGAAGAAATTAGCGTATCGTGTATTTCCTCGTTGCTGCCAAATCTCCTTACATGAGCTTATGTAATGAAGTCGCCGAATTACCCGAGAGCCTGACATGACTTACTGACGACTTGCTATACTAGCAAAATACTAACGTGAAGGCCAAAACTTCGAGAAAGAAAGAAAAAAATATTACAAACAATGTTGCCCGTGATTGGATATGTGCCCGACTGGCGATAGGCTTATCACCTATCACATTGTGGTACTAATTAGTGTCTTCAACTAGTCGTGGGTGCCCCGGTTGTGCCTCTACCTATTCGAGAAGAAGGACGTGAGTA
>NJDD01000872.1:73449-97370 GCA_002245505.1 Calephelis nemesis
CTATTTATTATCTATCTATCTATCTATTCTATTTATTATATATCTATTTATTATTACTAAATAAATATTCTTATCAAAACAATTGTCTGTCGAAAGCCGGACAGCCCAGAGTCTGGACCAAATTGCCTGCTGTTGCTTCAGGTTACTGGATTGCTCCACTAGTGTAATCAACAGTGGTGGTAGTTTTATTGCTACCTTCTTTCAACGATAATTATAGAAAGAGACAAAACACTATTAGTGCTGTGAAATTAGTCTGTACCCGCTGCTGACGTTTAATCTGTCAATCGGGAAACTTTGATTGAAATAACACAATTTGTCATATTCGGACTAACCTGACATGTCGAACACAGGATCTCATGCAGTCAAGTTCAACAACTACACGCAAGGTGGCGTCCTATTGTAAACATCACCTTATTAAAGATCTCGTAAAAAATATTGTTTAAAAATGTTTTTTACGTATCATAAATAAAAATAATAACAAGTTATTTAAAGTTAGAGGTGATACAATAGTACCTGTATTTGTTTTTGCAAAAAAGTCAAGATTTGTGAATATAAATACGTGAAACATGAATAGTGAATTAGTGCAATATTTTTTTAATAACAATTGAAAAATCAATTTGAAATGTAAAAATGCTTTTTCTTCTTTAATAAAAAAAAATTGTTTATGACAAAATGCCACGAAACCTAAGATTTTTAGGTAAAACATAAGATTTTATAATTGGAGTAATTTGAAAATTTGTCGGGTAGAACACACAAAAACATTTTCTCCTACCTACGAGGCAAGCTGCAAGGATAAAGATACCTAGTCATAAAGATCAATAAAGAGTTTTGAAGGTTGAAAGTTATTAAAATATATGAAGTGTAATTTGGCAAGTATTGAATATTTCGTGAACTAGACTATAAAAAGATACAAGTGCTTAACTATAATTTCATTCTAAATTCGTGAAATAATAAATAATAATAATATAATAATAATAATAATAATAAAGCGGTTGGATAATAATGTAAGTTAGTTTAATTAAATAGGTAGTGTAACGCAATATTTTTAGCAAATAGTTAGTTTTTTTTATAGAAGGTTAATATAATTGTTGTTATCTTTTATTGGCTGGATTTGACATTAAATTTCTGTTTGATATGTTTTTAAATTCATTTTGACTTTAGTTTTTAGTAGCCTTTTGTTAAAATAACAGCAATAATAATAAATTATTTAAAACATTTTAGCGAGTTATTTAATAATTATATAATAGTTAATCTGACATTTTTTATTAATTTTATAATTATCCCGACATATCATACAAAATATGTATTATTTCTGTTTGACATGTTTTTAAATTTATTTTGACTTTAGTTTTTAGTAGCCTGTTGTTAAAATAACAACAATAATAATATTGTTTATAACATTTTAGTGAGTAATTTAATAATTTTATAATAATTAATCTGACAATTTTTATTAATTTTATAATTATCCTGACATATTTTGTATATTTTGTAAAATCATTTGAATGTGTTATATAAAATGCCGGTACCAAGATGTTATTAAGTTGGTTGCTATTGTTAAGAGTAAGCTAACTCAGACATAGTATTGTAAGCTAAAGCACTAAAGCAGTGACTTATTCATATTGTATTTTGTTATTTTTTTTAAATAGTTGAAAGATGATAACTAGGCGGACACAAGCTAAGCAAGAGGAAAATAAGTCACATCGCGTATTAGTCGAGTTAAAGAGTAGCAGAGATTTTAATGACCGTTTATTAAAAGAAAGAGAAGAAAACGAGAAGGAGCTTCTAGATTTGCTAGAAAGCAATACAAAGTTAAAAAAGGAGATGGCTCGTATTCACTCTAAATTTTTAAATGTGATGTGTCACGTGATATATTACAGGGTGTAGTAGACAAATTTGACCAATGTAGCGACGAGCTTGAACAAATGCCTAGACGTATTTCTGATCTTGAAAGTGGACTTAACGAAGCTGATATTACTATTTCATTGTTGAAAAAGAAAATCATGAATTTAAAGTTGCTCAATCTGAAAACATTTACTATGATCTTATAACTGATCAGAATGGTAGGTAACAATTGTAACATACAAACATTGTCTAAAAATAAGTTGAAGAAATATATAAAAATCAAGAGATTTATTAAAAAAATACAAATACTAATTAAAAAAAATTAAAAAAAATCGAGTCTATACCAAAATAAAAAAAAATTTTGAAAAAATAAAGTCATATAAGTTTGAATTAAAAACTCTAAACACAAAATATGAAACAGATATTCTGTCATTACAGTATAAAATAAATCGATTAACTGAAAATTTTTCTCAGGTGACAACTGATTATGAATTATCTAGAGAAAAAATTCAAGATTACAAAAATACAATAAATAAATTCGTAGATTTGACCGGATAATAATCGAGATCGATTCAATTCGTTGACACAAAATCATCTTTGTAGTTGGAATTATGAACAAAAACAAATAACCATGTACATACAAGACTACATCATCAATCAAGTTTTGTTAGTGTTGCATCTCCTAAATCTGTAAACAAATACAATGTAGTAATGTTTAAAAATATAAAAAATATGATATGAAAAAATATAAGTTTATTGGTATCTAAGACTTTTGGGCAACCTATCTTAAATTATTGTACGCCTGGACAAAATTATGTAGATATTTTAAAAAGAGCTCTAAATTACAAATATAGTCCAAACACGATTCTAGTGTTATTCTGTGGCAGACGAGGGAGCGTCGTAAAAAAGCTTTTATTAAAATTTTATGATGCTTTATTTAAATTAAATATAAGAAAAATAATTGTTTTTAAACTGCCTTACACAAATAGGTTAAACCAGCTGAATATAATATCAGATTTCGGTACAACAACCTCTTGCCTACTATTGTGACTAATTACAAAAACATATTAGATTTTATTGACATCAATTTATTTATTAAAAAAAAATTTCAAACTGACGAGTATAACATATTTAATAAATTTCTTAAAAAACGAATAGCAATTGCGCTATCATACCGTATTTCCTCAGCCATGAGTATGGCTTAATGGTACATGACGTATATTGTATAACAATATTTATTATTTAACTAAGGTAAGCAAATTAAGGTTTGTTTGTAAGTAAATTATTTTTCAGCATTAATGATTTAGTTTTAGATAAATAGAAATAGAAATATGCTGTTAATTTAGTCCGTATTAATTTTAATTACTTGTAATATTTGCATCTAATTTTAATCTAAATGTTTTATTGACATGGATGATTATTGTGATCGTTTCTAATTTAATTTGTATTTTAATGTTGACAACTTTACTATTGGATTTTATGTTTAGTAACTGTTGAATTTTATTTAAACTGAAATATTATCTAAATGAAAAAAAAAAAAATTATCTAAATGTTCACTGTTGTGTAAAAATATTAATGCATTACTTGACGTCGATAAGTGTCCTGTGTAAGAACCTATGTCGAATAAACAAAATTTGAATTTGAATTTGAACTGAACCACTAGACCACAGAGGCGATACAGTATATAATTATCAATTTTACTCCTGCGTTAGTCCCTATTAATAAGACAGTAGAAGGTCTATCTGTGTCTGTAGATAGGCTATTAATATTGGCCGTTAGCTAACATACAAAAAAACAATTATATTTATCGCTTTTAATTTTTTCATTACCACAATATTAAATCGCTACACGTTTATAAGACTCAGTAAAACTGAATTTTAAAACCGATATCAAAGAGTTGAAGAAGACGTTATTGTTATCAAATTCCGGGAAATTGTAGCGCTTTTCTTGCACTTGGAGTAAATTTCTACTTGTTGGTGAATACTTGATATATTTGATATTTACAAACAAGTACAAGTGTTAACTCCAAACAACGTGTATATTTGATATTTTCCATCATCGGCGCTTGGTAAAATTCTAAATATACTTATATATTTTTCAATGAAGAAACACTTGTGTACTAACTACTATAGTATCGCTTTCTAGTGAATTATTTAAAGCCATGTAAAGGACAACAAATCTGTATGTTACACTTGTTGGGTTGAAATTAGCCTGATTGAATTAACAAGATGTCAGAAAGTGAGGAGAGAGAATACCAAGTACGAGCAAGTTCATCAAAATGTCTGTTTGTTACACACCACAGTTAAGTCTCCAGACGGGGCGGCTCCTTGATCTCTGGTCTACCTTTCCCAATAAAATCCGCAATAATCATAAACGGCGTACATTATATTCTACAAGCGGCTATATTAGGCGGGAAGTATACAAGTTACGTGTATCTCTTTAGGGTTGCCTCTTGCAATTTTTTTTAAGTCAACGGATTTCCTGATCGTAATTTTTATAATAATGTAGAAACGATTTTATGGAACGTAGTCCCAACAAGAGTTTATTTTCTTGCTATAGCAGATAGCATTGAGAAAAAATTGTTTCCTTTACGCTCTTTGCACTAGGTATAATTTATTTTGTAAATAACGCCATCTATACAAAATATTTGAAACCAATTCAGCACTGTAAAATTCACTGTAAGTAATCCTGTTTGTTCGAAAAGGGTAATGAATGTGGTGAAAGCGGGGTAAGCATGCAAGGATCTCAATATTTGGAGCTCGAAACTCTTGCCTACCCTTTAATTGACTTGGAGTGGATTTGTGTAAGTTAACTATTTCTAAGTAATGTGGGTTTTAGTAGCGAAAAATGTCTTATCTTCAATCAATCAAGAACATAGAGATATTATGTATTTCTGGATTGTAATACAGCAACTTAACACACAGGAAATAAATAATTTTTCGTTCCATTTCGATCTCGCTTCCATCTCGCTCCAGAGCGCCGCAGTGTTGTGCTCTCTTACCAACTAATATTTTTAAAACTCTGATAAACCTTTTTTTGTGACTTTATTGCCTAAGATATGTATTTTGTTTAGTCCCGCAATTCGTAGAAATATCTGATAGCTTTTGTTATTTCTGTCTGTTTTTAAACCGGGTGAAGTTAAAAAATGTTAGGTATCTTTTGCACGTTACTATAACGTTTTTATTAGTCAATTCATTATTTTGCATTATAAAAACATTGTATTTTTCAAATGAGACGCTAAGTAATTATGACCACATAAAGATAAAAAGGTAATTTATCATATTTACTTGACATTAATTCACCTGTTTTTTATTTTTTTCATTTAGTAGGAAAAGATAACAAGCAAAGATATTTAATGTTTTTCGGTAATATTTTTAGATGTGTGGAGGTATTAAGTTAAAATTTATTAGGTTTTAAATTACTCTTAAGTTCTCAAGTCGTTTAAAATGTAAAAAAATGTTTAGTGTTGTGCAGTTGTAGGGTTTTATTAAGTTACAAAATAATGTGTTGCAGCTTCCCGTTACCAATACCTGATATTCCTATGTCAATACCCGCTACTGGTGTGTCATCATGAGTACCATTTTAGACGTCTCCAGGTGACAATTGTTTCTTGCTATCAGGAAATCCCACTATTTGTATGCTATTTTTAATATGAAAAATTAACATTACAATCCAAAAATACGTAATGTCTCTATGTTCTTGTCTTCTAGTGTGAGTCTAGTGATGAGTGATTTAATTTAAAAAAATACTTTAGTAGATACTGGAATTAATTTATCAAGCTCGCAAACCCAGAATGCATTAGAATGCAGAGAACCCAGATGCAGACATATAAATGATCCCGTCGGAAATCGAACCTAAGCCTTGTGGTTTGTCGGTGATATTAAGCGTATACACTGTTTACTAACCTCTCCACCAAGGAGGAGGTGCTGTAAATACCTTATCCTTTTCAGAATAGACCATCTGCCTTCTTGGCAGGTAGCTTGAAAAAGGCGAGTATAGGCTTACCGTCACTCTCCCGGATTGGTACCACCGCCTTTCCTATTCCTGCCGCCATAAAGTCAGTGCTTGCTATTAACGTATTTCGGTTGGGCGGGTAAAATAGCCGGTAAACTTACTTTTGCTCGAGGCCTAACATCCTGGCCTCAGATTGGCAACGCACCATTACCACCTTGTTTGCCTTCCAATATTATAAAAAGAGAGTATCTTGTAGATATGTCTCTGTCCCATGGCATATGTGACACTGTCTATATAGACACAGGATAGAGAAAGACGGTGGAACCCTACCCAGGCATTAGGGTCTTGTTGGTAATTACCCAATTAACCTATGGTCGACTCTTAAGCGCCGCCAGTCAAGACAGCATATTATAGTCTATATTTCAGAGTCGGTCTGGACTAACGGAGGTAAAACAAATATCAGAGTTTGTAAATTTTGAATATAAACAATTTGTGGCAACCCTACACAGCCTCCCACCTTAGCCCACACTGGGGGTTGCAGAGTCCGGGGTGAGCAGAACGTAGCTCGCGCGCGACGCGGCCAGACGCGTACGTCATGACAATTTATTGAACTGTGCATTGTGATTGGCCGAAAATGTCCAGGCACCACCGTTTATTTGCTTTTATTTTCGCAACATCGCTAGTTATTGGTGAGTTTTTTTGTCTTTATTTAAATCTAACTTTAAATGATATCCAACAAGCCTGTTAAATGTAAATTTTTTAATATGTATAACTACAAATCTGTCAAATTTTATTATTGCTACTTCAATAGTTAACAACAGTGATTTAAATTAGTTGTTTTCATTTTTGCAATATTTCGCTAGTGATTGGCGAAATTTTTTCAAAATATTGTAAAGCAACATTATAGTATGTTGCTTTAAAATACTTTGAAAAAATATCTATCAATGAGATGATGTAGGTATTTTGTATTTGAATTATCACAAATTGGTAATGTACCTAGAACCAATAACATAAAATAATTTTATTATTGAATTTAAAATACCTACTTTATTTATTTATTTAAAACAAGCCGTTGCTTCTGGGTTTGTCTGTGCATAAAAGTTATTTGACTCTGCCTCAAGAATTTGTTTTGATATCAGCCTTATAATTAGGCCATGTCCTACTCCAGGTGTAATATGTTTAAATTCTAAAATTAATACTAATTAATTTAATAGTTTTGAAGTAAAAACAGAACATTCACACGCAAATTTCCTAAAGCATGAGGAGGAACTAATAGTTTCGCTTTCCTTTCTTTCTATATTTTTTTTGGACAAATTATTGTCGAGATTTAATACATGTACTTAGGTACCTACTTTGTTTTTAATTTATGAGACTGTACTATATTAAACTATGAAATATATAATTTTCGTTCGATTTGGTTAACAAAAATACACAAACGAGTAACTAAAGCATACCTACCTCTAAACAGTACATCTTTACAAGCTTGCAACCCTACTTAGGTGTGTATCTTAGTTCGGATGGAATGTTTTAAGTTCAATTTAATCAATGATTGATTGTGCTAAAATTTTGCATGTATTTCAATCGGATGACAGCCCAAAATTATTATAACATGACGTTACTCTGTGATGGAAGAGGAAGGTGGCCATCAACTTCTTTCGTGTTGGTCAAACGTTATTCTATCTCGTCTAAAGGTTTTTGATATATCTTAAACTGTAATTCTCTAGTTAACTGCTGGGAATAAATTAATAGTCTTTACAAGTTGGTTTCTAAGCTTTTCGCATTTGCGAAAAATATACCTATACCTATTTAGGTATAGGTATATTTTTTAAACTTATTCATAAATACATATAATTGAAGATGTTCTTGGCATCGAGAATACATACTTCAGAAAAAAACACAAGATGTAATAATTATTTACTTATTTATTTTTCTATTGTTTCTATTAATGAAATTATTTAGAAAATTTGTATTCCATAAAACTGTCACGAGCGTAGGATGTGAGATTTTTACAAATGTACAACAAATATATTAAATTTGATTATATCAAACTCAAATACAGCTTATAGGTAGGTAGGTATATGGCGTCGGTTAGTGATGCCTTTATTATCTAAAAGTCTATCTAGAAAAACGACTCTACGTCCACTGCTGTCACTCAGATTGTTTAGTAGAGTACTTCAACTAAGTATTTGGACCACTTGCACTGCCTTATTTTATGCAGTGATTTCGATACTCGCCGTTGTCGTGTTGGGGTTCGGATTGTAGAATAGCAAATGAACAAATCACACACAATGACACATAAAATTGGCTTAGGTGGCAACGTACCATTGATACACGATGTCTAGACAGCGTGTATTTTCCCGTCCTTCCTATCTTCTCATCAAGACACCCACCTCGTTAGCGTTTAAGGTTGCAATGAAATAAATTGATGACACCTCCTGAGCATTACGTCTTTTATTCACAAAACATTTGAATAACAATTAGTACCATCAATATTAGAGTAACTTTATTTTTATAACTGTATAATATTATTTGGCTAACGCTGGTAGTAAGGATAATAGGTTATGGTCCTGACTGCCAGGGAGTTTGTTTCAAAGTTTCTTCTTCTGACCTGCTAGGTTTGGAAACGGTGGTAATGTACGGTAGAGAGGGTAAAATTTATTTACATTTTAAAATTGTTTGTAATTTATAATTCAGATTGTAATAAATGTTATTTTTTTATGAACATTAAAACATTATTTACCTACATAGTTTAAAAAAATAAATAAATATTCCTGGACTTGTCACACAAATTGAATCTAACCCCAAAGTAAGCAAATTATATGCTTGTGTCATGGGTGCTAGTCAACGATACTCTAATACATATAAATACTTAAATAGATACCAGAATAAATTTAATAAACACCCAGACCCGGAAATGCAGACATCTAAATGTTCATCACACAAACGCCTGCCCCCGTCGGGAATCGAACCCGAGCCTCGCGGTTGGTCGTTGCAGTTAGACGTGTACGTTAGCCACTCGACCAACGAGACGGTCCAATTATGATGATTATTAAACGAGGAGTTTAATAATCACTTTAATTAATATCAAAATATTTGCACACCACAATGTGGTAGAATATGTTGGAAAGCTTAAATAATTTTGTAACAACTTCAACACACATATTCCGCAAATAAATATATTTTCTTTCTTTTTTAATTTAATTTGATTTTCACGTCATTCTAATAATCTAATCAAATCAATATCATTTATTTCATTTGCTTAAATTACATGTAAAAAAACTGTGTGTGTACTTATGAACACGCGTTAGAAGTTATACTTCTTCGGCGTAATAAGATAAAAATCTTTTTGAAAATTTTATCTTTTGCCTTATTTTACATTTTGTAGACAAAATGACACTAACCATAGAAATAAAGAAATATTGTGAATACAGTTGTCAGTTCTCACGCAAACATACGTATATGTCCTTACTTTCACTTTTTTGGTACCTGTTTTTGAAAAACTAAAATGTTATCTATAGCTAACTTCATCATGTCGGTTTTTCGTGATGGTGTGCGCGCGCATCGTAAAAATTTACCCTCATCATTTTTTCCTATTGCGCCAAAAGAAGTATAACTTCAAAACGTCATATCAATAGTCTCGACAGCTTAAAACCAGGCAATACTATCGCCTGTAAGAAATACTATCAATATTATCGATAGTACTCCTATTGTTGCTCGTAAATAAAATACTAACGATAGTTTTGCTACACTACCTAGTAGGCCTCGCTCTTCCATACTTAACACATAAAACTTTGTTTCTTCAATACTTAATTTTCTAAGTTCTAATTTTAAAGTTTTCTAAGTTTCTAGTTTATTATTGTATATTATTAATAATCTGTATTCTGTATAAATATTAAAACATTGCCCACCTGAGTTAAAGTAACAAACTCACTCATTAACATAAGTAGCAACTCTGCGTGTATGTGTATGTATGAACCTGTATGTGCGTAAATATTTGTCAAATAGTTATATTTAGAATGTCTAGAAATAGAATAAAAAATAAAAAATGTATATTCATCCAAATCAAAGCAGTAGATCTAGAAGAACCCACGCCTGTGACATTTATAATTATACTAAAGGTCATACAAATTCAGTTTTTCATTTTAAGGAACCTTTAAGCAAGTAGTTCTTTTACATTATACCTACATGATATTATATGGCAATAACGATAAATCGAGGATGACTGATTGTCAGACACTCACAAATAAAGTAATCAACATTGACGGCAATAGTCCAATACAATACTGTATATTTAATCTGGTGTTACGATACCGATTGCAGGCCGGAAGGTACAGATATCAATTTGGGCAATGTAAGCCCACCATTTTCAAACAATGCCCAAAAAACTATTTACAAAAAAAACATAATGTAAACGTTTCACGGTTTTTTTTGAGAAGTGTACTAAAAGGCACACGTCTCTCCTGAGGCTAAGCGCAAATGTGGGCTATAGACACCATAGCAGTTACAGGTGGATCACTGTCCTATAGCCAAATGTTAGGCTTGTGAAACTCTACCGGCTACTCTACCCTCCTTATCGGAACGTGACAAACCACAACATGCAGCAGGAATACCAGCCCCAGTCGTGCTAGAAACGTCCTATTCAACCTGTGCTCTCCAGGCAGGCAGAGAGGCAGATGGTCAATTGTACCCAACGGAAAAACTCGTTTGGCTTAACTGTTTGGGGAACTACTGTGTTAAAACAACTGCATTTCATAACCCCCTTTCTGCTTCATCATTAAACAAAACACGAATTCCCATGTTCATAACAAACTGAATGGTTAGAAAAAGTATCGATATTATATCACAACTGTCACGCGACGCACAACAACCGCTGCCGGAACGTCGTCTGCACTTCCTCATGCATGATGTAGTGAACAAATACGCGAGTGGTTAATTGAGTTAGCTTAACCCGATTACAAGTTTAAGGGGCCGGCGATATCAAATTAAAAGTCGATTTCAAAAATGCATAAAATAATACCAATCACACTAGATAACGATGGGACAGCGAACTAGCGTACGACTCTCCTGATGAAGAGATATTAAAGGTCCTGATGATCTAATGATGAAATCCTGGGGAAGTCGAGAGAAACTCTAAAAAATGTTGGCAAGAATAGTGTTTTTGTGGATTATGATCACTTGCTAGCATTCGGCAATGGTCACTCCATACTCAGACTCAACAGACTTGCGGAACAGGCTGACCGTTAAGTGTCTTTGAGGGATTTGGAGATATTTTCACAGACGAAAGGGAGAAGATCAGCTAGCGCTCAGCGTCAAGCTCAAAGTAGAATCATTTTCAGAAGGTTTAATAGGAATGTTTTTGTTAATGCAGAATTCATATAATATGACCACACGTTGCAGTATAAAATCCTCCTTTGACATTAATTGGAAAAATGATTAAAAAATGTCAGCATTGTGATCCCTTAAAATTCAAAAATGAAACGCAGGGTTGTGTGAATGGTAAGATATTATTGCTTTTGCTTGGTGAACCAGCTGAGCCGCTAAAGTCTCTTTTATTGTGCAATTCTGATGAATCTCGAAGATTTTTAAGCAATATGCGCAAATGCAATAATTGTTTTCAAATGACGTCGTTTGGAGTAGGTAGACATATCATTATGCCAAGATGTTCTCCCACATTTTTCTGGTCAAGGTCAAATTTATCACAGAATCGGTTCATACTAATATTTAAAAGCTGAAAAACTTTGGATAGCGATATAGGCTACATTTTATCTTAAAATTTTAACGAGCGGTGTTGGAGAGGTAAATATTAAATTAGTAGACTACGCGGGCGAAGCCGCGGGTAACAGCTAGTTTTCTTATAAAAAAATGGTTGCGTGGTATTGAATATGTGCCCGGTGTTTGCGATAGGCTTTGCCATCTATGACACTGTGTCACTTTTTGCCACCTAAAACATTGTGCTAACTTCGTTTCACCAAAAGTTGTTTACCCATTTATTCAGGTATGGAGCTAATAATAATATATAAGCTTGGGAATACTTGCATGTTGCTGTAGGCGTTTTCTGGGATTTTCTTAAGGCTTCTTACTGTGATCACCAAGATTCTAAAGACAAGGTTCTAAGAACGAAGCTTTTGTTGTCCTTATCTCATATTTTAAAATTAGGAATCAGAGACTTAAAATAAAATATCTTAAAACTTCTTCTAATTCTTTGGTTACCTACGATTGGGGTACAGCAAGGTTCTATTCTTGGTAGATTTTTATTTCATATAAATACAAATAGCCTAAGCGATATTGAATTATTTGCGGATCACACTTTTCTTTTATTTAAATGGGGAAAAGACAAATGAAGTGAAAAGACAAGGGAAGTATGAGTGAAAAATGCGATATCAAAAGTTGTACGTTGATTCATCACCAACATTCACAACCATTTTTAAGCGATGATAAAACAATATAATATAATACGTTTTTGATGCCTAATGTTAGGCAATTAGACCATGTTCTAGCGTCATAGTCAAGGTATTCCTAGTTGGCAAAACTACTGCAAAATGAGTTATTTACAATTTTAATGAGGTGTTTTACTAAAGAAAAGATAGTCGATTATTTTTTATGTGATAGGCCAGCGAACAAGCACACGGGTTTCCTGGTGGTAAGAGACAAACAAAGCCCATTGACACCATAGATGTTACAGGTACGTCGGTGTCCTGTGGCCGGGAAGTTAGAATTGTGTAAGTCTACCGGCTACCTGCCCTTCTGACCGGAACATGACAGAGTCATTATGGCGGCAGGGATAGGTAAGTCGGTAAGGGCAAGTTTCTGCATGGTACTCGACCACCAGTGAAGTATTTCTAGCTGTATGAAACACATAACATAATTAATTCTATAGTGCGTCAATGTATACTTTTCTACAATTGTAAGGCGGGATATAGGAGTAAATTAAATATCGAGTGTTGAGATTATACTGACTGTATTTTAATATGTACATAATATATAGTATATAGTATTTTAATAAGTACAGTGGTTATATAATGATAGTACACTATTAAGGGATATACACACCACACAATAAACTCCCTTAAAATCAGGGATTTACCCTTAAATAAATTTGAAAGTGGTATTAAAACGTTGCTTAATATTTGCAAATATGTATTTAGAAGGTAGGTGTCTAGGTAGAGAGAGACAGAGACTCACCCGGATTGGTACAACCGCCTTACCTATTCCCGTCGCCATAACGTCAGTACTTGCCGTTGACGTATTCCGGTTCGGAGGATAAGGTATTTGGGAAACTAACTTTTAGAGAAACATTAAAGCATAGTACAAACTTTATAGTGATAGTAATAGTGAAGCTGACGATACCAAACAAGGCGAGTTGTCGGAAAACTCTGCTATCTAATTATGGTCACGGTGTTAGTGACATACTAACCGACAAGCCTAGTCACTCAGAAATCGTTTAGGAACTATTGGAAGCACTTGGCTATATAGCCTTTAGTAGGACCCGGGGAACACGAGCAAGTCTGAGATCATGGTATACCTACTCGAATGTCTTACATAGGTTGTTTCGCATTCGTCATTTCACAATGATTTTGTGTTTATATCAAATTCTTGAAATGTGGTACATTAAATTGTAAAGTACATGGAATAATCAGAAACCACACGTCCACATATGTGTAATAAATGTGGTGTGTGGGTGTCTGTTATTTTGTACTTAAATATGTTTCATACTAGCTGTTGCCCGCGGCGTTGCCCGCATGGTAATGGTCTCATAGGAACATTTTTTGGGATAATAAATATCCCATGTGTTAATCCAAGTCACCCTCTACGTGTATGCCTGATGTCATGGAAATTGGTTCAGCAGTTTTTGGGTGAAGGAGTAACAAACAAACACATGTACAAACTTTTGCATTTATAATATTATTAGGACTTAAAACATATTTGAGCTGCGCAAAACGAGTGAAGTAAAACTGTACAGTATATGATGTTTGTGAGTTGGTTTTTTCTAACTTACAATAACTGGAAATAAAAAGCCTCTGTGGTCTAGCGGTTCAGGTGTTGGACTTGACTGCATGAGGAATCCCGGGTCGGGCAACAAAAGAAAATTTGGGTTTTCCGATTTTATAATTAAAAAAAAATGTTGCTCGGGATTAGATATGTGCCCGGTTGGCGATAGGCTTGCCACCTATCACATTATGGGTCTTAGTGTCTTCGGCTAGTCGTGGGTGCCCTGGTTGTGCCTCTGCCTACCTCTTCGGGGATAAAGGCGTGAAGATACTTAATTAAAAAATAAATCAACAATTAGTCGCAATTGTACTTATAATTATTCGAAAATAAACAATCGCTACTAAGAAAACTTATAAGTAATTTTTCGAAAATAAAATACTTGCTTTTTATGTTATTCGCGAAAAACCATCATAAAACTTGCTGTCGCTATTTGAATAATTAAACCTTTTGCTGTTTGAAAAGTCGAAAAGAAGTACTTCAAAAAGAAGAATTTTAGAAAAAAATAATAAAAACAACAAATGTTTTTTTTAATTACTGAATTAATTATCACAGGATTTTACTTTAATGTCCACATTTTAAATAAAATCCATGTTGCTTTGAATGATTATGAGAGAAACTGGGGATTAACTTCTCTGCACCGAAACTGAACGAGAAGATCCGGCGAAAGAAACCGAGAGAGCTTGCCTTTTTTTCTTTTTAACCTATTTTATAAAATATGTTCGCAGTCTTACATTAAATAACATAATATACATACTTCTACGATGTATGGGATATTGTATGATGAAATGGGAAGATTTTTTTATTTAATGCTCAATAAAGATTTAAAAAAGTTGACTGCCTCGATGGTCGTGTGGATCAGCATACTTTTTTTTAATGACTAAATTTGTTGCTAATCTCGCGATTTTTTGCAACTTCACCGAGCTTTGTGGGCCGAGCAGAGTGCTCAGCCCGAGACATTATTATTTAAATGCATGGGGCTGTTACCTACAACGCCAGCACCAAGGGCTGTCTCCCTGGAGACCGTACCTCGACTTGGTGCTGCGTTCTGGTTACTGGGTGGACTTGATGGAGGAGTAGTGGCGGCTCGTCGCTCGGCGTTAGGCGCCGGGCACAAAAGAGGTCTATGTCGCCGAGACCGGCGACGACGGTGTCGTGTGGAATCAGCATACATGCTTAACGGTACTGACCAATCGCAAGGCTTAGGTTCGATCCTTGCAATCATTTGTGTGATGAAGATTTAAATGTCTGCATTTCCGGATCTGGGTGGTTATTAAATTTATTTAGGTATGTATTTAAATATTTCTATGTATTTGAATCGCTGTTGCAGTCCAGAAACGTTTATTTATTTATCTAGACACGCAACAGCGTGTCAAGCCAAGTTTAAGCAAAGAACTGGCTAGCCAGCGCCGAGTGTAATTTTACACGAAACACACCAAACATAACTTATATTTGACACATTTTTATGTTGTTTATGGGTATGTTAGCCAATAGTAGAGGTATTCGGAAAGTGTTTAAAAAATAGTATAAATATAGTAAAATTTACGAGAATTGGAGAAAGATGTAGGCTACATCTCACACCAATAAATATACATTTTACCCTTCAAAAAAACTCAAAGATTTGAAAGCAGTAGAGCTTGGTAATATAAAATACAAAGCCGCAGGCAAAAACGAGTACTTAATAAATTTCTATTTAGTTTAAAAAATGTTAAGGATTTGAACTTGTCCTTTCGTCTCTAACCCTTTTTAGAAATTTAACCCAAGTACAGGGCAGGTACTAAAATTAAAATACCTTTAGTGTGTATTTATAGAACCTCATTAGTACAAAAGCTATGATACCACAGACAGGTGTCTGACTACACATACACACAATCGCACGCACATTCAAACACACACACAAGCTTACAGACACTCTAACAACAACCACCCAAAGTTGTAACAGCCCTATTTTTGCACCGGGCGGGGGTTAAAAATATGTAAACTCATTTTACGAAAAAGATTTGTGTACAAGCCTACCCGATAAAGCTTGACTGGCTAACATGGAATAATATTACCATATAATATTCTTCCGGTATTTTCCACCGACAAATAATATTTGCAAAAATATTCAGCAACAGGGTTTCATTTTATTAAGGTTTAACTCTACACAATTTAAATGGTAATGTTGTTGATGATTAAATTACGCAAAATTATCTGCGGCAGAGTTCTGAAAGGAATCGCTACAATCCTCTTTCAATTTCTTACAAATTCTTTGTTCCGTCTCTCTTTTCTTCTAAAGTTTATTCTTTGCTGGTTTAGTTTCCGACGCGGTAGCGTTTCGTTTTAAATTGTAAGATGTAGCAGTAGTATCTTCACACTCATATCCCCGAAGAGGTAGGCAGAGGCACAACCAGGGCCAAAGACCGATAAGGCCGCCTTTGTGTATCTTATAATTTAAGTTTTATTGGGTGTATTTGTAATTTCTCTGTATTTGGTGCACAATAAAGATTTATTGTATTGTATTGTATTGTAATTATTTAAAATTAATTGATTACACATATGATGTGGAAGTGGAGCACTGGCTACTACAAAACTTTCTGAGCCAACAAACAGTTTTATGATTATTTTAAGGCATTCAGGCTATAGCAGGCAATGTAGAAACCTACATACATTCATACACTCAAACAACATAACCCTCGACAAACATTCGGGCAAAAACGAATAGAATCTTCTATTAAAGAACCCTTCCAAAGGCCACTCGATTTGATTTAACAATACTCCAGATTAAAGGTCGGACAATTTGAAAGGGCCTAAGGGATCACATAAGGGTTTTTATTGCCAACTCTATAAGGGTTAAGTGCTGGGATTGGATGACTTATTCTAAAACCGCTAAACGTTATCTCTACTTAAATTAAATATTCTATACAAATTATCCTCTATTTTAAGACTACCTTACCTTTTAAAGTATTATGAGTAAGAAAGCTAATTTTAATTTTTAAATGAAAAACCAACCTTTGAATACAATAGTAGGATAAATGTTATACGAGGATATTGCATATAACAATCGATATGACCAAACATTAATTATATTATGTAAAAATCGTTTAAATTAAAAATCATAAATTACTAGCTGTGTTAGCGATCTTCTTTCCACTTGCTCAGTTTGTATAGAAAACATTAAATTATTGTTTTTCCGTATTGCCTCCTGGTCAAATCGGATAAAAAGTATGTTATGCCCTTCTCCTGGTTTTAAGCCAAATGGAATTTGCCGTTATTGATTTATAAACGCCTTTTTTTAAATGTAAAAGTAATGTTTAAGGTTGAGCATAATTTTATGTTAACACTGTTCGTTGTTAACCGTGTTGGTCCGGGCTCCTTTGTAGAATAGACCATCTGCCTTCCTGCCAGGCAGCCCGTAGTAGGCGAGCATAGGCTCACCGTCACTAACACCGTGACATCTGACTAGGTGGTAGAGTTCAGCAGCGACTCGCCCGGATTGGTACCACCGCCTTACCTACTCCTGCCGCCATAACGTTTTTATGACATTGGAAGGCAAATAAGCAAACGGATTTCCTGATGGTAAGAAATTTCCGCCGCCTAGAGACACCAAAAGGTGGTAATGGTGCGTTGCCAACTAGAGGCCTTGATGTTAGGTCTCGAGCATAAGTAAGTTTACCGGCTACCTTACCCTCCGAACCGGAACACGTCATGACGTTCTGGCGTCTTATCTACTTAATAGGTTGACGTTGGAGAGTTCACTAACTTGAAATGTGGATGAAATGCTAAACATGACGATTCCTGCACACTTGCCTAGCTTCTTTTACATTATGTTCATACAAACGCGACAGTTTCGAAGACTTGAAACACCCATCGTAGAATGTCAAAGCTAGCATCCTTTTTTTTTTTGAATGACTAATGTGTTGCCAACCTCGCGGTTTTTACAACTTCACCGGGCTTTAAGCTAGCATCCATAATAAAAGTATCTATATAATTTGCTTACTTTGGGGTAAGATTCAATTTATCCAAGGGTTTATGTAGTGAGGCGACGACATCATATAAAAGCTTATATTTTATTAAATCGCAGAAAGCTAGGTATCCATACTAATGTTATAAATGCAAAGGTTTGTGTGTTATGCTTTCACGGCTAACCTGCTGAACTGGCTTTGATGATATTTAGTATACAAATAGTATAGTGTGCAACATACAGTATGCAACATACATATAGTATGCAAATTTCCTGATTTAATCCTTTAAGGACTATAATGGGGGATTAAATTTAGGAAACTGTACTACGACGAAGTCGCGGGCAAATAGCTAGTAATAATAGGCAATAGTGTGTAACGTAGTGACGTCACTATTTTCTTAACGCGAACAAACGATACACGAGGAACTAACAGTTCGTAACACCGGTATTAAATATCTAGAACCCTCGTCAGAACTTTACATGTATTTGCCCAACTTTAACAATTAAGCTGTATTGTTCGTCTATTGGTACAGTGGTCCTAGCACAAACATCTTTCGACTTCGACTAGTTAATCCAATCTCGACTATCGACTTAAAATGTGTGGAAATTTAGTATTTGACCGCAGTTACGTCTGCATTAAAAGTTATTTAAATCTAACACTGTATTGAAATAAAAAATTTGTCTATTTTAATATTCAGCCTTATAATTATCTCTATACCGTATACCGTAATTATATATAAAATAACACCATTTCTGGTACATTAAGTTTAAGTAGATTTTTTCCTATGTCTAATAAGTCCTTCCAGTGGCCGCCGTTGCAGTGTTCCTTCATGGACTGTGGAGTATTCTATTAATTAATTAGTGTAGTAATATTTTCACGCTGAACCTAACATTCTATAATTACCGTAGGCATGAAGTGATGATTTTTAACTTCAGCTTTGGTATTTATGACACGCGTATATTTAACAAAGACAATCTGTTAACTAGTTTTAATTCCTATAAAACATACCGAATTACTTTCATGTACTTACGTAAAGCAAGTAGCGTGTTCCGTGCTTTTTGTATTAATGTTAAAAGTAATTTATTTGAAAGATTTGTTAAAATAAGATAAACTTGCCACATACCTATTACATTGTAGGACTTGTCGTCTTCGTCTAGTCGTAGGTGGTTGCACCTCTGCCTATCAGTTCTGAGATATGAGCGTGAAGATATTTTACTTTATATTTAAAACAAGTTTTTTTAATAAAAATATGTTTTAAACACTTAGTTAAGAAAAGCAACTAAGAATCTCCGTATGTAACGTAAAAGGCCTGTAGCTCTCCTTTGAAGAAAGTGTAGATATCGGTAGAGTGACAATGTTAAGTATAGATAACCCGGTGTAGCGCCAAAAATAAGTATAGATATCTCGGTGTAGAGTCCAAAATAAGTAGAGATATCTTGGTGTAGAGCCCAAAATAAGCATAGATATCTCGGTGTAGAGCCCAAAATAAGTATAGATATCTCGGTGTAGAGCCCAAAATAAGTATAGATATCTTGCTGTAGAGCCCAAAATATGTTTAGATATACTAGTGTAGCACCAATGTTAAGTATGTTATATAGATATACCGGTGTACCGTTATTAAGTATAGGTATCCCAGTGTAGCATCAATATTAAGTCCGATCCCTATCGAGCGGGGGCCCTCGTCCCGACATGTATTTGTACAGCGGCCTAAACAATCGTATCGACTGCGGTTAAGATGTTCGCAACTTATGATCCCCTCGTCTATACAACTTATAGTGTATGTTATATATCGTGTTAAGAATATGTAAAAGAAGCCTTTATCTTCGATTGTCAATCTCATTAAAATTGAATTATGAAGTTTGAATAATTTGATACAAATATTTCATTTTACTGTACATACTACATACCTACAAACTCCAATGCAAGCGTAACTGGGACTTTCCTTGGTTAATATTAATAATTCAATTGTCAAATGTAAAAATAACTACATACTACCAAGCCTTAAACTAATAATTATGTAAGTATAAAATTGGCTTATCACCGACTTCAAACCTAAATAGTAAATAGTACACAAAAATAACAGGTAGTATAGAATTAATATTAAATGTTTATTATTTTTTACTTTTTAATTCTAAGTCGGTTTTTATTAACGTAGTTATTTTTATTTAATAATTTTTAGTTTATTGCTGATATGATTTAATTTAATAAAAATAAACATTGAGATAGGTGAAAGTAGATAAAAAATGTTCATAAAATAAAAACGAATGAGCCTAACTGAATTAAATTTTTATAGAATCAATTCGAAACTATTCCGCATCAAACAATAAAAGAATTACGTAAATCGGTTCAAAATCCTCGGAGAAATCGGTGTACATACATAAAAAATACCTGCCGAAATGAGAACTTCCTCGTTTTTTTAACTTTTAACCAAGTATAAAGTAATAATAAAGTAAACCATAAAGTAATATAAACTTAGAAGCCAACTCTGAGTTAAATACTTAAATCTGGAACATGCAAGTGGCTATTAATGTAGTAGAATATGCAGGATTAATTTAAAAGCAACTTTAATCCGATTTTTTTTATGAACCTGCCCCAAATTATTTTGTCATAGTCCGTCCAGTGATTTTTGAGTTATAGCTTATAAAATCGAGTATATTATTAAGCATAACTATGTTAACTATAAATATACTGTATGTGTTAATTTATCTTTAATGGTAATAATTTTAAAAAAATATTTTTTTATTTCTAATTAATAAATAGAAAAAAAATTAAAATTTCGGCTAACTTCAGTATTATTCATTGTATGTCAATTTTTTTGTTGCCATAATTTACTTGTCAACAAAAGTTCTATAAATTATAAAATATCTGTTCAAGTAATTTTTATGGCCTTAACAGCGCAGTCGGTCTTTCTCAGTCTCATGCGCGTAGATAATGCTCTCGCGCTCCCACTCACAGAGATATTAAAATTTAGTTTAGGGGATGATTGGCCCCTTGGATCGGTCTGTCTTCTTGTCAAAGGTTTTAAAATACTTGTCGGATGAACTTACATAAAAATGGAGCGTCAGAATTTACGTGAAGTTAACTAACTATTTTTAGACCCTTAAAGCGTCTGCAAAGCAATATGGCCCACGGAAAGTGTCTGGGAGTATTGACGATTTATTTTTAACTATACACTCGAAAACATATATGAAAATCAGCCATGAGAATTTACGTGAAGTAAGTAATGTTTTTATGTACCTTGATTACCTGATACCTGAAAATTGGCCGTTTGACCAAGCTAGCAAGTAGGCATACGATCATAGTACATACTAACACTACTCAACCGTCCACATTTGATCCGTCAGAAAATACGTGACGTCTGGCGGCCCTGGGATCTTGCTCTATAAACATTTAACTCAATGTTAGCTTCTAACATAGGACTAATTCAATATACATTTTGACAATTTAGCCCGATATTAAACTTTACCCAGGAACGTGCAAGTGGCCCTAAGACGACATAAAATTAAAAAGATTTGTCGCAGTTTTATATATTGTCTTTTCCTTAAAACGATAACTTGATAGGAATCTATCGCATCTCCAGTACCATTATTCTGTAGGACAAGGGTGTGGAACCCTTACATATATACATGTTATATGTATGTACAGTACATGCATAAATTAAACAAATGTATTGAGTGTTTGAGGCGTTTCCAAGTTACAACATATGAACACTGTCTCTTGAGCTTAAACTTGATATATATATGTTTGCATAAAGTTATACTGTTGTTCACGAGTATAATAGGAGACTACAATTAATTATTGTTTCATTCTAATGTATTCTTATAGTATATGAACGCGATATTGTTATACTGCTATATGTTGTTTACATTTTCAAGTTATTTGGTCGCCTCTGTGGTCTAGCGGTTCAGTTGTTGAACTTGACTGCCTGAGGTCCCGGGTGCGAATTCCGGGTCGGGCAACAAAAAGAAAATGAGGTTTTTCCAATTTTCTATCAAAAAAAACTTTGGTCGGGATTGGATATCTGCCCGGTTGGCGATATGCTTGCCTTGCCACCTATCACATTGTGGGACTTAGTGTCTTCGGCTAGTCGTGGGTGCCATGGTTGTGCCTCTGCCTACCTCTTCGGGGATATGGGCTTGAAGATAATTAAGTTATTTGGTAACATTAAACTGAGTGTTGTTAAGTCTATTATTTCTGAACTATAAAACTCATAACTTGCTAAAACTACGGGACAATGTGTAAAGAATGTAGTGTTAAACATGAAAAGAATTAATAAAATCGAATAAATAAATAAATCTAATAAACTATAGCCCAATTTATATTTAACCCTCTTCCATGGGAAACCCTTTAGTAAGCGGGACGAAAAGTATGCTATGCTGAAAGCACAAAGTATCTTGTAGTAAAATTTCATCATGATACAATCCACAACAGCTACAATAGATGACCACCCGAAATACGCGAACAGATAAGAAATACATCACTCACAGGATCCCAAACCGCTACACCAAACATAATACTTGTGGCCACCGTAACTACAACTCGCGCATGAACTTCCAACATACATAATATATCCTACTAAGCAAAAAGCTCTGCTGGTGATAGTACAAGAACACAACGAGGATTACGAAATGTTTTGAAAGTAATAAAAAATGAGCTGATAGAAGACTTAAGAAAGCAGGTAGTAAGCAGACACACACCGTGTCTGCTGTTTGTCTTTAAAATAAATTGCGACGTGCATCGGACTCGGTGCCAGTATCTCCCCAACAATTATTCACCAGTAAATCCCACAACCTCATTAAGAAACCGGCTGCTAACTATAAGCCTGCCCATTTATTTGGCTCAGTTTATTTAAGAAGAAAATTAAGATACAAAACACTTGAAATTGGTTTTTAATGAGATGTCACGTTTTCAAAACTCCAAGACAAAGGCGTTTTTTTAATAAGTTGTTCGTTGTTGGCTATGTCAAAATAAAATTAAGGAGGAAATAAATTTCATCACAATATTAAACACACATTATATAAAGGTACTTAACGAAATCCGTGCGAATGATAACAGAACTCTATTTTTTTTAGTTTCTAGCATGTCTGTCTAGAGGCCTCATATTCCGGCATCAGGTTGGCAACGCACCATTACCACCTTTAGTATCTCTAGGCAACGTGAACTTCTTACCATCAGGAAATCTGCCTGCTTGTTTGACTTCCAATATCATAAAAAAACAAAGAACACATTTCAAGACTTGTAGATAGTTCTACTTGATACGCCTGCATGGAAATAATAATCTACAAACGGATTGTTTTTGTTCCATTAAATATATTTTTACGTTTGTAGCGGTGAGCAAGTGAAACAGAAGGGAAAGTTTTAAAGTTGGTTAAAAAGGTCGAGTGGGACTCGGAACGAAAGGGCTTCATTTTGCACTTCGTCCGTTGTTTTTCTTCTTGTCATTTACGTTTTATGTGTAGAACGTAATAAAATTGCAAAAACCGACTCCAATTTTCCTTTATTCAAAATATGGCATCATCTATATAAATACATGGTTTATATTGTATTTGGACAAAAGTCTTTAAAGTTTAAGATCATTGAATGTGGAAACGCGTATGGGTGACCAAGTGATGTACTGCCAGCTTTATGCAGATGATGCTGTGCTTTTGGGCTCTATCCCATCTGAGCTGCAAACACTGATCGCAGCTATGAAAGGAGATTGTAAAGAAAGGGGCTTACATTTGAATGCGATGAAAACCAAAATAATGGTGTTTGAAAGAGACGTAGCGAGAACGGATGTAAGAGTTTTGGTTGATGACGCAGTGCTTGAGCAAGTTTATTAAATTGTATATCTTGGTTGTGATTTTAGCAGGGATGGAAGGTACACCGCGGATGAAGAGAAGAGAGTGTGTGCAGAGAATAGTATGAATGGAGCGCTGTGTAATCTATTTCAAAACGAGCTTTTGAAAAACCTTCATTATATCATATTTCAAGAGTAAAATGGCATCATCTTAATCTATACATACACCTTGATTTTTTAATCACCATCCAAATTTTAATATTAAGATCTTAAGTGAAAATAATTAAATACGTGTTTTTTCTTTTAGGATCCCTCAATACTAAAATATTAAGATATGACATCGCAAAGTCGTCTACAAAGTACCGTACCTACGCTCTGAGTGCTCTGACATGCTAGATAGCTGCCTGCTAGATACC
>NJDD01000872.1:102270-117619 GCA_002245505.1 Calephelis nemesis
TAGATTTACGGTTCATTGAAATAATATTCCTTTGTAGAATAGACTATCTGCCTTCCTTGCCAGGCAGCTCGTAAAAGGCGAGCATAGGCTCACCGTCACTAACACCGTGACATCTGAGTAGGTGGTAGAGTTTAGCAGCGACTCGCCCAGATTGGTACCACCGCCTTACCTATTCCTGCCGCCGTAACGTCAGTACGTGTTCCGGTTCGGAGGGTAAGGTAGAACAAAAAACACTTAATTGTAGTAGCGGTACTACCACAAAAATAGTCTAACGTAGGAAAGCAGTAGATCTATGTTCTTTTAAAATGGGTAAAATAATAAATAGGTTATAAAATAAAAATTCATACTACCTTAATAGTTATAAATAGTTGTGCTAGTTTACAGCCGGTTATAAATATCCGGTACAACCGACTTCGGTGTATCGCAGTAAGCACATAACGTATATTTATTTAAGCATATGTTCTGCAGAGTTTCAAAGGCTATAAATATTAGCATTTACTTTCTTTCTTTTATACAACGAAGCAGTATTCTAAAATGTTTTGTATTCGGGAGTTTCAAATTGAAAACAATGCTTGTTTACTATTCTTGTATGAATAGGAAACTAATCAAATAATCCTGCAGTAGCACAAGTACGATATTCTGAAAGCCACAGACTATTTGGACAGTAGATGACGCTTATTATTGAGCGCTACTTCTTTAAATCACGTTAAGTTTTAGATTTTTCATCCATGGCATATTATACTGTTTTTAGATTTTCTCACTAAAAGACAACCATTGTTATTACGATGTTTTCTGATCCTTGATTGTTATTTAAAGCTCTCTTGCAAGGAGAGGGCCTGTTTATCATACAAAATGATTTTAAAGATGTTAAGAAATACACGGCATGTAGACACCCCAGAAGCTGACAGTGCGTTGTCAACCTGAAGCTTATTTACTGAAAACAATTTAATAAATAAAGTTAATAAATAGTAGGCAGAGGCACAACCAAGGCACCCACGACTAGTTAAAGAAACTGAGTCCCCACAATGTGGTAGGTGGCAAGCCTATCGCCAACCGGGCACATATCCAATCCCGAAAATCCTTTTTTTTAATTGGAAAAACTAAATTTTCTTTTTGTTGCCTGACCCGGGAATCAAACCCGGGACCTCGCGAAGTCAAGTGCAACACCTGGACCGCTAGACCAAAGAAATAAAAATAAGAGCTATTGCAAGACTTTACCGCATGTTTATTGTAAACTTGCAAAAAAACGTGGATAATGGAATTTTCCTCAGCCAATATTAATTTTTATATCACTCTATTTAGACTAATTAATTTTTGTTGTAGTAATACAATTTCATCCATAAATAATTGATTTAACTTCGAATTAAGCAAATTATACGCTTAGATGGATGGTATCACAAATGGTGGTCAAAAGTATTTAAACAAATTGGGCGAGTTGATCTTTAACCTTTCAGTAAGCAAATATGGTGCTCATATAATAAGTACCTACACAATAATAATACTCAGAAATATATAAAATGTTTAACTTAATAAATACCCAGGCACAAGAATATAAATACATAATTTTTATTAATTTCGCTAAGATCTCATCAGCAGATCCAGACTTGGTGACAAAGGGACAATTTCGGGAGTACGCTCTTTTAAATAAAAAAAATGATCTTTTCACAAATGACGGAGAAATCGACCAACAAACATAAAAAAGAAGTCGAATATATGACCTCCTCCTTTTTTAAGAAGGTTAAAAAATATGAATGGGAATAGCCACGAGATTGTGGATCGAATGGGATGTTTCAGTGACAGATAGTCCCAGCAGCCGGCAATATTGCGGTCGTTTTTCTATAAACGGCCATTTCTTTAGCAGCACTTACGTCGGGTGAATGAGATTTAGGACCGTTTTTATTGGAATGATATTTTAGAGCTTTCACCAGTGGCATAGTTCACGTGACAAAACTACAATAGAATAATTTACCAGCATTTTCGTATTCACGTCAAGTATTTAAAATACGATACCGATATGATACTTACCGATATCACAAAACATATCTTCAACAAACAGATAATATACGCGAGGTACGCGTTTTTATAAAACTAATTTTCTGTCATTTAGCTCATCAGCAGCGACCGACGATATGTTATCACAGACGCCATGACTAGACGGTAAAGTTTTGGAAACAATCTCTTTGAATAATGCTACAAACTTATCTATTCCTTTTTTATTACTACCCATGCCATGGTGTCTATTGCGTTGCTTTCTTATAGCATTTAAACATGTCGTTGTTTAGAATACGATGCAGATTTATGTCACTTAAATTATTATATATCATTTTTATTTTTTCGAATTGAATAGGAAAATTATGAAGGATAAATCTCCACGCCGGACATATGACATTTATCGGGAAATTCAATCTTGACTTCCGTTTAATTTTCCGGTCACGTGCTGCCTATTTGTTCTAGTGACGTCACACAGCGACATCCTTTACAAAAGATAACCCAAAAATACGTGTTTGCACAATGTTTGCTGTCAAATATTTGGCGGTTCAAATTTAAATTCAAAAGCTGTTGGATGTTTTCAGTGCGGATTCCTAACAAGTCTTCGCCTGCGTCTTTGTCAAAATGCTATAAAACTATACCTAATTTATTTCCATTGTAGATATGTTATCTCCTGGTTTGATGATATTCTTGGAAATTTTCTCGGAACATCGGAAACTCAATCAAAATTCCAGACAACAACATTTAGATCGCTTGATTCTATTCCAATTTCTCTTCTTGGAATAATTTGAATAAGTTGTTATTGTTGTTGGTGTTTCGAGATATTGAGTTGCTCGTATGTTTTCTTTGTATGTGAAAGATAACATAAAAACAGGAACTTTTTAACCTGATGGTGAGAGATAATGGTAGCGTATAGACACCATAGATGTTAGGCCTATTGCACAAGTCTACCGGCTAACCTACCCTCCGGGCCGGAGCATGACAGTTATTATGTCGGAATAGATATTGCGGGGGATTCCTCCTCTGGCAAGTTGCTGAACAGCATTCTGCCACCAGTGGCCTTGTTAATGACGACTTATATTTTAGAAAAGAAAATATGTTTATTTGCGGAATATGCTTGTTGAAGTTGTTACAAAATTATTTAAGCTTTCCAACATAATATTCTACCACATTGTGGTGTGCAAACATTTAAATATTTTTAAATGATCTTTTAATTATATACACAATGTTTTAATATTCATACAACAAATTGTTTTATTCTTATTACAATTAGAATTATAACTTACGAACAATTTTAAAATGTTAGTAAATTTAACCCTGTCTACCGTACACTACCACCGTTTTCAAACCTAACTTTTAACTAGCACTCGCCTCTTACGAGCTGCCTGGCAGACAGGCAGATGGTCTAGTATACCAACATGGAAAAAAAGCTGAATTAATTTTAATCTTTTATCATTTGTAATTATAATTAGCTTTTTAATTTGTTACACTTCTATATAGAGAAATGAAATAGCTATGAATTATGTGCAGTTGAACACACTTCAGTAGAGCTAACTGTAAAACCAAGGCTTCAGCAGCGGCGCTCCAGCATGTACTGAATACATATCCTTTCTGGCATCGCGTTGCATCATTGAACTTATTTCATTAATTATATAAGGTTATCTACTAACATTATTCTTTTACTATTATTTTTAGTACTTGATATTTGTATAACGTACGTAATGTGACCAGATATGCTATAATGTCTGATTGCTATCAGGCATTCATTGCTATGAAACATGTAAATTTCTACATTATTATTTACTGGCTGCCCCACCAGATGTTGTCCTGCCCTATCTATGAATTCAATTTCCATTTCAATTACCTGACAGTTACGTAAAATTTATATTTTCATTAAGTTTTCTTAATTTTTTTAATGTTCAGCTTAACTCACTTTTTTTATTTCAAAAGAATTTTCTCCTAATAATAATTAACACCACAGAAAAATAATAAGCAAAATTATATCTGTTTTCCTAACGGTTTTATTATATTTTTTATTATACCTAATAAGAATTATTTATCGAGAAAACAACTTGAACACAAAGAAGAAACATAAATGAACATCTCTGTTAAGACGCCGGGGCGGGATAACATCCCTCATATACATGTGACCACGGGACAGCGACGCAAAGCCCGGTGAAGTTGTAAAAACCCCATTAGTCATTAACAAAAAAGCGCCGGGTTGCATTCCAGGAGTACTGGCAGAAGTAAAAACTTGAATATTAACGTTGTACATTTTTGACATTTTGGAATGGTTAGGGAATAATTTTGGACGAATTGCTTTAATTGTCAGTATGAAAGTAGCATCGTTTACGTGATAGAATATTCAATTATTGCGCTATCATACACAAACATGACTACATGATCATTCATGCAAGCGCCCTGCGCCATCTAAACGAGCGCCAGCAGGCGCAGACATACATTTTCGGAGAGAAATTTTAGAACGTAACGTAACATGATTTTGGTAACAAACTAAACGAAGTTCATTCACCTCTTACACAAGCTGATGGTAGAAGTGTGACTACGCTTTGATGGCATACACTTGCACAGTATTAAAATTTTCTAAACACTTTTCTGGAAATGATTTCAGTGATAAAAATATATATTATATAATTTTATTAAATTTGATTTGTGACAATATTTATATACATATATATATGCAATATTGCATATATATAAATATATATATGCAATATTTTTTACAGTAACACCCCCACCCATTTACATGATCTGTAATGTTACTCCCCGTGGTGGTCCGGGCTCCTTTGCAGAATAGACCATCTGCCTTCCTGCCAGGCAGCTCGAAAAAGGCGAGCATAGGCTTACCGTCACAAAACCCGTGACATCCTACTAGGTGGTAGAGTTTCGCAGCGACTCGTCCGGATTGGTACCACCGCTTTACCTATTCCTGCCACCATAACATCCAATGCTTGCCGTTGACGTGTTCCATTTCGGAGGGTAAGGTAGCCGGTAAACTTCCTTTTGCTCGAGGCCTAACATCCCGGCCTTAGGTTGGCAACGTACCATTATCACCTTTGGTGTCTCTAGGCGGCGTGAATTTCTTACCATCAGGAATTCCGTCTGTTTGTTTGCCTTCCAATATCATAAAAATATATATTTATTCTCAGCAAATAGATATCAACTTCGTGAATTGTAATTTACATAATAAAATCGCTAAATTAAGTTAGTCTGTCGCCGCCACCTTAAGAACTGTAAAGAAAACAAATACTTCATAATTAATGGCCTCGTATCCTGTGCCTTAACGAGGGCAGCAAACTTGGCGCTTGTTTTGCTCGTGCCATTAAAGTGAATAAAGATGGAAGATTTTTTATTTAGCGACAGTAATGTATCATTTTTACGTTACAATTGCGGTAATTTTGTTATGCACTCATTTAAGTAATTTTTAAGTTATCGCTATCTTCTTTCAACGATAGTAATAGAAAGGGACAAAACACGTTCAGTGCTGTCAGATTTGTTTTTACATGACATTTCTACAGTCTTTTGACATTAGAAAACGTTGATTAAAAACACCACACGTTGAAATGACTGGACTAATGTGATATGTCAAAAATGTTCCATCTCTTTTCTATTTGTTTCATTTGAAAAAGATAACATACACTTGAAATAAACTGAGTTGGTACTCAGCAGAATTACAACCAATATCAACAGTTCACCTTTTACAGTATTTTCAGAGTTATAATGAATGCCATATCCATGGTCATGATGTTGAGGCCAAAGATTATACCCCCCTCCCCTGTAACGTGTAATTTTCAGGTTGGTATTGACTCTCAGCGAAGGTAAAATAGTAATAGAACATGAATATATTTTTTGCACCACGGATTGGTAAGGTATTTTAAAACACTTATCAAGTAGTAAGTGATTTCGAAATTGTACCCTCAAAAAACCAACACCTGAAATATCTGTACCATACACACCCTGCAGTACTTCGAAACCTTTGCGACAATTGTTGAGAGACTCGTGTGAGTAATGAACGTTTCGTAATTACTTAGTAGTAGTTAAACTAGTTGTTATTTTTCTTTTCTGTTCAGTAAATACTGGCCATGTTATTTATTTTAGCTTTTGTTATAATACATTGGTACCTTCGTTTTAAGATTTGATGATGCTGCAAAAATCTAAAAACAGTTGACTATTATTAATTGATATTTGTCATCTGTAACTTAATTAAAATATAAATGCCCCACTCCTCTTATCCTGAGGCGCTGACAGAAAACCAGCGTTGCAGTCCTTACTGCAACATTTGCAACATTGCTGAGTCAGTAAACCTTTTTTGCCAGAAGTGATACATTAAATTAAGTTTGTTATTCCTGTAAAATTGTTAGCTTTAAGTTGTAACTACATTTTGTTTGTTTTCTTTATATCGTATACTAATTATGTATTATTTCTGGTAGTAAACGTTTTCTATGTCTTAAACGTTTTTCTATGTCTATAATAAATTTGAATATCTTGTTGATAAGAACGCCATTTCTCAAGACTAACACATTTTGTTTCCAAACTTTTTAGTGCACCATCTGTGATCTTTTATCGTTATCATCAATATATTTGTTTATTGTAAATAAATAATAACTATCCCTGGACAAATCACACAAATTGAATCTAACCCCAAAGTAAGCAAATTATATACTTATACATACTCGTAGAAAATAGATACCAGAATAAATTTAATAAACATCCAGACCCGGAAATGCAGACATCTAAATGTTCATCACACAAATGTCTGCTCCCGTCGGGAAACGCAGCCGAGCCTCGCCGTTGGTCGATGTAGTTAGGCGTGTACGCTAGCCACTCGACCAACGAGGCGGTCAAATATATAGATAAATATATTTTTAGGAATGGGTAAGAAGAAGAAGAACATAAGAAACAGACAGGTTTCCTGTAATAATAAATAAGCACCTTTTAAGCCTCTTGCGTCATTTCACCTTACCCTCTAACCGGAAAATGACAGTGGTAACATCATGTTATGTCAGCATGAATGGGTAAAGCGTTACTGATGATAAAGTTAGTCACAAGCAAAATGACGCATGTCTCTCAAAAGCTGCTGCTGCAATTCTTGTAATGATGACATTTTATCGAGTGTAATCATTTTGTTGCTAGCTGGTATAACCACGTCAGTAACCAAGTGTTATTTATCTGTTTCCAAAAAGAAAACAGATAGGTACTTTTCTTTTCTTCTTTAAGAGCACGTAGATGACCGCAGTAATATTGTCAGGCAAGTAATTGAAAATATAAATCAGTCTTACACTTAACCCGCCTGATTTACAGCCGGATATAAACCGGGTGTGAACGTGACGCTACATCCATCAAGTGTACACGCAGCCGGTTATCCGGTAGGGATAGTTTAGCGTTGGGTTTTAATGGAGGAAAGATAAATCAGTCTTATATTTAATCCGCCTGATTTATACCTAGACATGAACGCGATGCTTTATTCACCAGGCGTACATATGCAGCGCAATATATCTAGCAAGTGAAAATATAGCCAGTTATCCGATATCATAGTTAGGATTAAATTTTTGTATTTAAATAGGAAAATTGTGGCCTCCGCAACATTGATTTTCATTTTTAAATATATTTAATTTCTTGGTCAATTTTACTGAATTTCTAGTTAGAAAAAATGAAGCTGGGATAATAAAATAGATGACACGGTTTACAAAAAAAAAAACAAATATACAAATACAATTACAAATTTCTATATTCAGCTATTTTACATGGTATTATACAGTAACTGTTCGGTAGCAACTGCAATAGTCGAAGAATTGTGACGCAGCTACTAACGCCCACCTCCGTATAAAACAATTACATAATCAACTCTTTTTTGTGAATAATACATAATAATAAACTTGTGAATCACATAAAAATACTGTTGAAAAATATTTAAACTAAAGATTTCATGAAACAAGGTTAGTTGTTTAAAGTATTGATTATAAGTATGTGTGTTTGTGTTTGTGATGTATCTATGTGTATGAGTGTGTGTTGTGTATAAATGTGTGTTTATATGTGCATGCGCGAATGTGTTTGTGAGTAAAAATATGATAAAAGCTTAATAACTTATAGTTTGTAAAATTTATATTAAAATTTTTTAATTCCCAGTAGCCAAAAGATTCTTCACATCATCATATTTTAGGTTTTGTAACCAGCAGCTGAGTTTTAACATAGATTGCTTAGAGGACATGGGAAAGATATTAAGAATTTAATTAACTTTGTTGTAAAGTAATGTGGTCAAATAAAATAAATGCCTACCCGTCACCTTAAAAAATAATCTCTCAAAATTACAGACAGAATCACAAAGCCACTTGCCCTTAAATAAGTTTGCCTGATATGGAACCATCGAGAGTTTGCGAATTATTGTATTAAGAATAAACATTTTTCTTACAGAAAGTATTTTGCATTGTTCATATAACTTAGTAGTGGGATAAATTATTGGTTTAAACGTCATAACTTTTAATATAGCTTTGAGCCTTTTCTAAACGCAAAATGCGAGTTTTTGGGGCAGAACCCCACAAAGTAATGCAGTAACTTAGTAAAGAGTGTGCCAGGGCATAATACACTGTTTTTAATGTTTTAGAATCAGCAGTTCCCCTCAGTTTTCGAAAAACAAAAATTAATTTTCTTATACGGCCTACCATCATATTCACATGATCATTATAATATGTACCTAAGTATTTGTTATTTTTTTATCTATCTTTATAGATAAAATTAAATATGAATATATTAAAAACTTACTTCAAATAATAGGGCATTATATAAATACTCACATTATTGTAGAAAATACATAGTTATTCTATAAAATGTCATTGTCAGGGGAAAATAATACTTCTTTGATATTTTCTTAAAAATTATCAATTCTATTGCAGACATTTTTTGGAAGAGAGTTGAATGATTAGACTGAAAGGATAGCAACAGAATAATAGTAATAATGGAGGAGCGAATCGAGACTTGCCGAAGTACTGAGCTACGGTTGGACAGATAAGAGAAAGCTGATGGGTTCTTCAGAATATTGGAAAGAAGGGAATGTGCGAAATCCTATAGGAAGTTGTTTGAGTTCAGCAACAGACGTGTAGACTTGGTCAGATTTACGAAAATTGAAAACTTAATGAATACCAGAATTTTGGAGCTTTTCAAGTTTATTTACGTTGTCTTTGCAACAATCATTTTTCCATATTATGTGCGTCAATGCAGTTCCACATAACGTTTCCTTTATTACATTGCCATAAAATAGTTTTGTGACCGAATGCGCGCTACACTATCCTTGAAAGATTTATATGCGTTCTCTTTTGGAACTACGCCAAAGAACTGCAACGGAACGACGAAATTCGATGCACTCCGGCTTATCCGGGTCACTGAGCCCGGGTAACGTTTTATTGGGTATTTGAGAACGGTTCAACCGCCCCATATGTACTTTGATAATAAAATAACTTTAGAACTTTTAGGGTATTGGAATTTTCCGTGAATTGAAGCAAAATATCTCCCGATATGGAAATCAAATAAAGTGCTCAAAAGAGAGTAAATGATGATACCATATAATTTAGATGATATATATGTTATAATTTCTTTGACTCACAATATTGAATTGGAAAAACTGCTACAATTAAAATTTATTGCTAGAAATAAAACTAACCTTGTAGGTATACGTTTAAAAAGATATTCATATATCGCCTCTGTGGTCTAGCGGTCCTGGGGTTGGACTTGACTTCATGAGGTCCTGGTTTCGATTGCCGGGTCGGGCAACATAAAAATAATGTGTTTATTTCAATTTTCTATTTAAAAAAAGTTGCTTGGGATTGGATGTGTATCCTCCTATTATGAAGTACCACCTATTACACCAACATATAAACTTATAATCGGGTTCTAGAATAGAGATAAAGAAATAATTTGGGTTCGTGAAATTTATCCACAGATATTTGTTACACGAATATTAATTGCTTTTTATAATTTATTCTTACCCAAATTGTTGTTATCCAATTGTTTGGAGTTACATATTACGCGCCTATCTTATCTTTCGTATGCAAGTATTTAATATGTAAGAGTATCTATTATCCTATGTTTTTGGTTAAAATATTAAAAAAGAGCATAAACTTTTGCCATACCGGCCCAAGTGACCACTAGGTTGATAGGGTCGATGGTACAGACAGGTCGTAAGACCCTCGCAACGTGGCATCTATGTACAATATAAATAATAAATAAATATCACTGGACCATTTACACAAATTGAATCTAACCGAAAAGTAAGCGAATTATATGTTTGTGTCAACAATCTTAATACATAGAAATACCGTTTTTTATGTAAGAGGTCAGCGATAAAGCACAGGGCTTTCCTGATGGTAAGAAATAACCGTGGCCATAGATAACGTGGCCTATAGATGTTACAGGTGCGTCGCTGTCCCGTGGCAGGGAATTCAGTCCTATTGTGCAAGTCTACTGGCTTCTCTACCCTCTGACCCAGAACATGACAGAGTCGTTTTGGAGCCAGGAACAAGTAAGGTAGACCCCTACCCGGGCGAGTTGTTGCATAGCACTTTACCTCTAGTGGTCTTGTTAGTGATGACCTACCTATATTTAAACCAGTTCTCGCCTCTTATAAGCTGCATGGCAGAGAGGCAGATGATCTATTCTACTCAGCGGACCCGGCCCGACACATAAGAATAAACACCCAGATCTGGAAATCCAGACATCTAAATGTTCATCACACAAATGCCTGCCCTCGTCGGAAATCGAACCCGATCCTTGCGGTTGATCCGTGTGTACGCAAGCCCCTTAACCAACGAGTAAAAAATTTTCATTATCTGAAGCATAATTACTTATTGATAACTAGCTTCCGCCCGCGACTCCGTCCGCGCGGATGTCGCTCTTCGCGTGATAAAACTGAAAAATTAAGATTTATTTTTTTCTACATATTTTTCCAGGATAAAAAGTATTCCATTTTATGCGCAGGATAAAAAGATATAATTATACCAAGTTTTATCGAAATCGAACAGTTAGTTTTCACGTGATGCCTAAACATACATACAAACAGACAGACAAAAACATTTTAATCACATATTTGAGTTTGGTATCGATCCAGTAACACCCCCTGCTATTTATTTTTTCAAGATTTTTATTTTCAATGTACAGAATTGACCCTTCTACAGATTTATTATATGTATAGATTACAATGATACATTTTAAATATTTATGGCCTAACACAGCCAACAAGCACAAATATCTCTTGATGGTAAGAGATATATTATAGATGCGTCGCTGGCCTGTGCCCTTGGCCTTGCCCTATATTTAAATCTCAAAACAATGTTGCAATACTTACTTTATTTAACTTACTACTGTTACTTATCCTGTGCTTTTGTTAAATACATTTCCTAAAGTTAGTAGAAAAGTAAGTTCACAAGGCGTTTCCACTTTGTTAAAAGAAATTAAATTATACCAGAGGAAACCCGCTTGTTGATTAAGCACTTAAGATCTTATTAACGAAGGAATTAAGATCATAATTGAATGTAGATAATGGATTTTCCAGAAAGGTACAACTTGGATAACTGAAAATCAATTACTGCTTACAAAGCCTTGGCTTATTGGTACAGTTGGGAGCTAAAAGGTTTGATTTTTCATTTATCTTACCGTTTTATTTTATTCTCTTATAAGTTTACTTTAAAGTAGCTGTTTCGGTCAACTTAGTTCCGTCTCTTGGTTCTAAGCTAGCTCTCTGTCAATTTTCAGTCGGTTTCTTTTTTTATAGATTATGTATCATCTCCATAAGCTTCAACTACAAATCAATTGTTTTATTATTTTATTCTTAAAACTAAGAGGAAATCCATTTCTAATTGTATTAAATTAGTGACACATTTTCATTTTTCTCTGCATGTCATTTTCAACTAACTCCGAAAAAGAGGAGGTTCAACTGTAGGTTTTTTTGCTTGTTTGAAACGATTACTTAGCTTATAAGAAATCGATTTTGATGGTTATTTTTCATAAAGACAGGTCGTAATTTTTGAATAAATCCATATGAATGTTATCGTAACCCAAGTATTAGTTATTTATTTTAGTGGAAGCGTCTACTGCGCTGTGGACACTGCCATAGTAAAGAGTAGGCATTTACCGCCTTACATATTGCTACCATCATAATGACTCAGTCATGTTCGGGTTTATTGGCTTAACATCCCGGCTATAGGACAGCGACGCACCTGTAACATCTATGGGGAGTGCAGGTCACGGTTGATTCTTATTATAAGTTCCTTATAACCAGTGTACTCGTTTGCTGGCCTCACACATAAAAAAACTTCAGAGACTGTTGACCAAAAAAATCGAATTCTGCATTGTATCCGCTTAACGCTCAGGTTTATCCGAAGATTCCAGAATCCGGCGTCAGACTTCACTTCTTGAGGTCTTGGTGTCGATCCCTGGTTTTGCCAACAAAATAAATTAAACTGAGTATTTTCAATTTTCAATTAATAATAACGTTGCCTGGGATTAGATAATATGTACCCGGTTGGTGATAGGCTTAGACTAGCGTCTTTGGCTAGTCGTGAGCGCCTTGCTTGTACCTCTGCCTACCTCTTCGGAGATGTCTGTGTGGAAAATACTTTACTTTATCTACAAGTTTAGTGTTGGTAAGATATAAAGTAAAATATGAAAATAGATTAGATACACCAACAAGGACACGTGTAAAAGCAGGTATAACATAAACAAAGCTTTTTATTAGTATTTAAGTACTTAACTTTTAACTTTGTTATGAAGGCGATTGTACTATTAACATATGTTTTGAACGCAAATCCATTACGCAGTACGTTAATGAATGATCTGGTTTTAGCTGGGCTTACCCGGATATAACTGGATATAACCGGTTATGACCGGTCAATAGTTATCTAGGTTAAATTGAAATACCTTCCAATTTCTCGATAAGGCCGACCAGAATTTATTCCTTTTAACTGGAAACGGTTTTATGCCATACGTCCAGACCAAATAAGTTCTTCTCGAACATCAAGAACTCCTTGAAATAATTTAGGTGGAGTGAAACTAACAAAAACCGACTTCGATTTTAATGTGTCTGTTATCTACGAAAATGCAATTAGTATTTTACTTGATGGTTTAGGAATCTCATCTTCAGATCCAAAGATGGTGACAATGGTAGGACCTCAGAAGTACGTGCCTTTAAATAATAAGAAAAAATTATAACATCGGTTCAGAAATTATTGAGAAATTGAATAGCGTACGTAAAAGTATAGGAGGCAGGAGCCGAACTAATAACCTCCTCCTTCTTTAAAGTCGACTTAAAGAGCGAAACAAAAAAAAAATGTCTTCACTCCGATTTCCCGAAGTGGTAAACCAAGGTACACTCATAACACACAACTAGAAGAAGATACTAAGTCTCACAAGTGGCAAGTCCATCACCATTCGGGCACATTTACAATCCTGCGTTACATTATTTTTTATTCGAAAATTTAAAAAATCAAATTTTCTTTTTGTTGCTCGGTCCGGGAATCGGATCCGGAACATTGTGCAGTCAATCCACAACTAGACCGCTATAGCACAGAGTCGAAACAAAAGATATTAAATGTATTTTGGTGGAATTAACTCTCAATTTTAATAAACTGGAATTTCTAATTATATCTGCGATTTCTTATTAGGCTATTTCCCAAGCGGTTTTTTTAAAGCTGTTAATGATTACTGGACAGTGGACAGAGGTGTTTGAATATGCACAGGTAGGTTTCAGTGCTGTCTGTGATCTTTGATTCAATCAATCTTACACTTATCGTAGCCTAGGAAACTTTTTATGTTTTGAATCAATCAGTTGCCATCAGCTTTCTTTTATTAAACTCGCTCATACAACGCACACGTTAAACTTATAACACCGCTCTTTTTCCGTCGGGATTACAAAAAGATTAAATGAATTCAAGTGTAGCTTAGTTCAGAATACACTCTAATACTAAAACATTATTTATTTTTCAATCCTCTTTTACGACAGCCATTTACAAAACCTCTAGGGAAATCAAGAGTTTGCTATATAATAGTAAGCACATTAGTATTTTAAAAATGAAAAAGCATAATTTAATGGGCACTTTAAGTTCAACTCACCGAAGATTGCTTTATTCACACATTTTAATGGAGAAACTTATAAAAATTCAAAGGGAAATCATAAAGTTCTTGCTTATTTTAGAACCCATACAGCGACAAAGTTTCAACGAACACGTTTCTCGGTATATTGATAGGGATGTGTAGCAAAATATCGATAGCTTCCACTTCGATAACCTAAAGAAAAATATTTTACGGCAAATAAAACATTTAAGAGTACCTATTTAAATAGAGATATAACGTGTTACATTTCACAGCGCTTAAATCTCGATCAGACACTTATCAGTATAAAAAATAACAATAAAATACGAAGCAAATACATATGGCTTTTCGTTTTAATTAAGATTATTGATATGAACCCTTGGATAGCTCCTGAGCAATTTTTACCTTCCTGGGTACCTACAATCATTGATATTTACATTGTATATCTGGTTTGTTTATGCTTTTATGCTTTTTCTGACATATCAGACACTCATTTCCATAAAGTGACGTTGGAATAAGCACAGAATTACGCTAGGCAAACACTACGCCTCTAAAGCATGGTTTAAAATCGCTTAGACAGCGCTTTTATTCATTTCATTCACACTTATGCTTCCAGGCTATATCTTCCATCTATATATAAAGCCTGCAAGTCCTAATGATGATGATGCATGTGTTCCAACACGACATCGTCTACTAAAACTTTTACATCAGATCTGGATGCGTTTTTTTCATCCTGGATTTATTCATACATATTATCTACCGTTCTATCTATTTACTTGTTATATATTTCATTGTTTTCCTATTCATTCCAGAGGCAGATAAACAGTACCAATCTTCTTCATCTTCAAAAGAGCTTAGATTTTATCTCGAAATTATTGTTTAATGGTTCTTAAAATAATGAGACATTTCGTGCCTAATCTTATCTTTTAAATAAAATTTTCGCATCACAATATTCGTTTCCATACTCCTCTTAAACGGCTTGACTGATTTTCATGAAATTTTGTAAGCATATTGAGTAGGTCTGAGAATCGGCAACCATCTATTTTTATAACCCTAAGTGATGAGGGTGAATCTTTTTCATACCCCTTAGTGATAAGGCTGACTCACCCCAAATGTTTCATAACAGAACAACGTCTGCCGGGTCAGCTAGTCTTTAATATAAAATTCTCGTGTCACAATGTTCGTTTCCATACTCCTCTTAATCGGCTTGACTGATTTTCATAAAATTTTGTGAGCATATTGAGTACAATATTGAGAACAACGTCTG
>NJDD01000872.1:130521-179536 GCA_002245505.1 Calephelis nemesis
AAATTATGATATTAACATATTTTGAAAATATATTAATTATCATAAGAACATAGAGTAAGAAAATCAAGTTTAAAATTAGATTGCTATGAACAAGTAAAAAAAAAAAACAAGTAATTGTATAAAAAAAGGTTAAAAAAATAATAATAATACACTCCTTATAAAAACAAAAACTAAAAATGCACTCACCTTTTATGTTCATTTTTGTATTATTTTTAGCTTAACTTTTATTTTCGCATGTAAACTACATGCACATTTTGTTATACATTTTAAGATGTTTGAACCTTGAAAACAATAATTATTGTTAAAAAATGGCCTTGTCCCAGACAGGGGTAAATATGAAGAAGGCTTATTGGCCTTTATTTCAAAAAAAAAAAACATCCCGTCCTCAGGTTGGAAACGCATCGTTACCACCTGTGGTGTCTCTAGGCGGCTTCAACTTCTTACCATCAGGAAATCTGTCTGCTTATTTGTCTTCCAATACCATAAAAAAAAGACACCGGAAGTGGTAATGATTGTGGTAAATGCTAATAAAAATTAATGAATGAAAAAATATCCAACATTGACATCAATATCAGTTTTGGTATTTACTCGTACCACGTTTGTAAAAAAATATAATATAACGTAAAATTGTAAAAAAATTAAATATAATTGTAAAATAATAAAATATATATAATATTTAAATAAACTTTCAGTAACATAGGATTAAATATCTGTATGAAAATCACATTGTAAAAAATATTCTGACAGCACTTAACATGTTTCATCTCTTTCTATTACTTTTGTCGAAATATGTTAGCAATAACTTAAAAATAGTTTAGTATATGCACTGCAGAATTTTAACGATGTTGTTACATTGTGACTAACGTACTTAGAGAAGCTAGTCTTCTCTCTCGCTTATCTTTTAATCAGTCATTATGTCGACATTTCCTTAAAAAACTTGTGACTTTACCGACAACATCCTCATACAATATCATACCATCGACAGTAAACTGTCGCATACTTTAGCTAATCTTTGTGCATTGTATTGGTTTTTTCTTCTTGGAATATAATAAGAAGAAATTGAAAGATAAATAGTTGTCGGACTATACAATTTGTAGCAGATCTTCATGCTCCACTGTGCGTAGCGCCAGATGCGGCTGCCACAGTGTTACACTTAGGAGTAAGAATTTCATTAAGTTTAGGTTACTTAATTAAAAGCATTTGAACCAACTTAAGATTATTATTTTATATTGTCTCCAAACAATCTTCACGCTCAATTGTGTACGATGCTATAATAACTCAAGTAAAGTACTACAGACAAAAAAGTATCTTCAGACCCGTATTCCCAAAGAGACAGGCAGAGGTACTCACGACTAGCCGAAGACGCTAAGTCCCACAATGTGATTGGTGGCAAACCTTTCGCCAACCGAGCACGTATCCAATCCCGAGTAACGTTGTTTAATTAGAAAATTGATAAAACAAATTTTCTTTTATAGCACTATAGAGTAAGGAATATTTAAAATTTAAGACATAAATAAATATATCTGAAGTTTACAGTATACTTCAGATATATTTATTTTTAGAGTAGATACTGTAAAACTCACCATAGTTTAGAGTAGGTACTGAATGAACAGCTGAAAGACTGTACATACTTGAGAAGATATTCATGACCACCTGCACGAGGAGATAGCTGTGGTAGCTACTGTGCTACGCTTTGAGAGTTGTTTGAAATCTATTTTGGTTTGTTTATTTCATTTACTATTTAATGACAAAACATATCAGATCTTGAGTTATTAAATAATAAATAAATAAATGTTCCTTGGACGAGTAAAACAAACTGAATCGACGATTCTAATATATAGAGATACTTAAATAGATAACAGAATAAATTGAATAAACACCCAGGTCTGGAAATGTAGACATCTAAATATTCATCACACAAATGCCTGCCCCCGTCAGAAATCGAAACCGAGCCCGCGGTTGTTCAGTATGATTAGGCGTGTACGCTAGACACTCGACCGACGAGGCGGTGATATATATTATTCATGATTGTGTAGCGCTAAATACCTTAATTGCTACGCTAGGGTTTGCCAAATAATTTAAAAATTAAAATAATAAATAAAATTATGAATAAAATTAAGATAAATAAATGTCTTCGATAAGAAGTAAAGAAATGTTAAATCTTAAGGTAGTAAATAAAAAATCAATGTAAAAGATTTAGCTCCCAGACTATACACCACATTCACATGATCTTCGTGTTCAACTGTGCGTAGCGCTAGATAGCTACGGTGCTACGTTCGAGAGCGGGGGCGTTACTTCAATTTAAGACGCAAATAATATCTTAAGTCTCGCTTAGATTTATGTGTAATATTTTGATTTCAATATAAGCAACAATTTAAAACGTTTGCATTAGGTACTCTTTATTTTGTCATGTCTTAAAAGAATTCAATTAAATTGCTTTTCTTTCAAGACATTCTTAAGAGCAAACAAGCGGACAGATTCTACTGATGGCAAGAAATATAAGTCGTAAGATGCAAACCTGAAGTGATGTTGATAAGCCTTTTGCGTAAACAAGTTTACCGACTACCCTGTTCTCCTAAACAAACATTCGGCAATAAAAGCATGCATGGCGGTAGAATCCAAGCGATCTGCTGCATTACTCTACGACCTAGTAAAGTACTTCATTTCATTTTACTTAATCAACTTCTAGTAAAACTCTGTGTTCGACTTGGTCACCCTACTAGTGCAAAAACCATCACCAGCCTACAAACTGTATGACAGGAAATTAGTTGGCTAAAATCCTCCTATGAAAGCCGGGACCACCACATAATATTCAAATCAACAAGATAAGTGTTGCCTTGTCTGGAGTCATAAAAAGGGAACGACTCACGATAATACCATAATCCCGGGATTTACGGGATCAAGCCGTAACGAGTGCCGAATTTAATCTAGTTTTATATCTACATTGTCTCAAATTGAGGTCCGTCCTGCCGGGGAAGCTTATTTTTACAATTTTCTGCTTCGTTAGATCTAATCTGATATTTCTGGTTCAAATTTTTGTGACTTGGAGAAAATGGTGGCTGATATTTGATGACGATTTTATATTTTGTTTGCTGTTAGACGTCAGTGTTCGCTTTTGATGTTTTACAGTTTTGATTTATCAATGTTTAATGTGTCGATTATTCTGATAAAACATCAGTGAAAACGACCCACCCCTTCAAATAACAGCGTGAAATCCAATAAAAGAAAGGAAATAAAATTGTTAATTTGACGGTAGAGTCCTGGGACACCACTTGGTTGTAGTAAACGGCAGGCAGATAGGCTATAGGCTTGTTAGTCGGGGAGTTTGTTTCGTCATTTCTTCTTCTCTTTGATGATCCACTTTTACGAGCGTATTTTAGCACCGAATCTATGTAAATAAGTGTTCAAACATCTGTAAGACTGCTCTGGTATAAATCATCTGTTACGTGATCATTCACCGGCAGACACAAAAAGTGATTATCGTAAACCCGGCAGCGAGTCTATTGTTGTTATTCTTTCACATGCGACGTAATATTGAGTAATTAGGGCTTTCTAGTTTGATATTATATCAATTACATTTCTATCGAGGTTCGTTAATGTCTCTGTAAATGAAAAAAATTTATAAATGTCTCCATTTCGCGTAGTCATGGCATCACGCCTGAACGGACGGACAAATATTGCCAATCCTTTTTTAGTATGTAGGTTACTGTTCGGAGAAGGTTCTTATGAAGAGAAAAACTGGGAAAATTGCGGGAAAATGGGAAATACAACACTTTTTTTACGAAGTTCGCCGGGTCGGGTAAATATTATTATAGTAATAATATGTATTTAGTTAAACAAAAAAAATATGTTGAATCACATCGAACAAGACTAAAAAGGTTTTGCTGATCCGAGCGCCACAAAACTTTCAAGATCGCAGGGCACTTCTAAAAATATCGTTATAAATAATGCCGCTACACCTGTTTCTGTATTTGGGATGAAAACTGGCTTATGTTTTCTTAAAGTCTAGCCTGTTTTGTGCAGTAAACGGAACGGACGTATATTATATGCAGATGTAAATTCTCGCTTTCGCATCTATAAAAAGTATTAACATTTAGATATTGGTCGACACACTTCTATACTTGAGTCGCTAGAAAATTCTACAAATTTGAGAACCATCGAGTAGAAAATGTTATAACATCAAAAAACTTCCTCGAATTATTTTTCTGGCAAACATTGCACGTAAAAAAGCAATTTTGAACACAAAAGCGACAACTGTGTGTTATATTCTTACATTATACGAGTAGGTACATGTGTATAAGCGACAGTTATATATTTGTAAGTGAATGGGAAATTAAATGAAATGTAAAATACAATTTTCCTCGATGTAAGTCGTATTTTCTACGCTTGATAGGCCACGCGTTGGATGAGCGATGACTATGTTGTTAAGCGAAGCGGGTTGTTACTTAGAAGCGGGAGAGTTAGCGTTATTACTTCTTGAAAATTTGTACGCTTTATCATTAATGCTAACAAATTATTTAAACTTAATTAACTGATAAGAACAGTTTTTGCTAATTTAATTTTAGAAAAAAAAAAGAAAATTTAGTATTAGTAAAAAAATGCATTTAAAATAGCTGTACAAAACATATTATTATACTGATAAAAAATATACAATTAAAAGTTATCAAAATATGAAAAAGCTATGTATTTACTGATGATGATGACTGAAAACCTTAATGTTTTATGTAAGATAGTTTTAAGCGTAATATGATTCAGTAATCACTAATTCATAAAATAAAAGCTTGATTGCGTGTTTTTTTTTTGTTACAAATGTACAGCTTTTGATCGTTCTCTTCGTAAAGATCCTGAGGCTTTCCCTTATAATTTTTTCAAGATTCAATAAGTGATTTTTGAGTAGATGTTGGATACCTGTACATTCTACAACATTGCCATACATTAACATAAATAGGATTTCGGGAGTAATGGCCTTTTTTGCTAAAAGAGAACCTGGAAAGGACGACGCATTAATAAAACTTAAGTCTGTTTCTGCAGTTTTATTGCTCTTAAGTTACGGACACTCGCTTAGTCTGTCACTAAGTGAAGAGGCTTGATACGTTACAAAGAGTCTTATACGGCATATACCGGAAAGCGGAACAAACGGCAAACACGATATCGTGTGACATTACAGCTTAAGATTTTACAGGAACGTGTGTATAATGAAGAATGGATATTTTATTTGTTAAAATCGTCAACTGTGGAAATATTTTTTGGAATCCACGTATTTGCTTTGGTTTGGTTGCCATCACCTCTCGAGCGCCCGGTCACCGTATCACGATGTAATGTTGTATCCTTGTTAAATTTAATTATAGAAAACCAAGTGTAGATTAATATTTTTTTATTTTGCGTCGAGTTGTTATTGCACTTTGCTAAACTAGAAGGTAGAGTAAGTAAGTAATTACTCTCACGCCCATATTCCCGAAGAGGAAGGCGGAGGCACAACCAGGACACCTACGACTAGCTGAAGACACTAAGTCCCACAATGTGATAGTTGGCAAGCCTATCGCCTTTAAACTTCTTAAACATAAGACTTATGATGCATGCCTCAGATCATCTACACTTTTATCGGATTTTGATTTTGGAATCAGGAACATAAAAGCGACATATCAAACCTATAACATAGTAAGAATAAGGATTAAACAAAAATAAAAGAAATGAGGTGGAATGTAAAAACTAGTGCATATCTAATTATTTTACCTTTCTGTCTAAACTTAAAAAAATAGAATAATTAAACTCCGTCCCGACAGCTTCTTTGGAGTTATAGTAATATCCTAAATCCATTGACCAACGTAGCTTGGGTTCGATTACTGTAAGTAGTCTGTGCTAATGAAGTTTACACTTTTTTATTTAAGTGTCAGTATTATTGAATCACACAAAAACCCAAGCATATAAATTTGCTGGCTGGCTTAGATCAATTTGTATTATTCTGCCAGGAATATTTATATGACATTTATTTGTTCTTTATAATTATATATTCGCCCTTTACATACATTAGCTATTCTGCTCACTCTAAAATTAAAATTTCAAACAATAGCAATTTATGACATTTGCGCTGCGTTCAGTTTGTAAAAACATAGCCTTAGTAAAGCATGACACCGTGTCAAAGGCAAAAGCGACACCAATGTTGACCCTTAACCCAAATAGCCCTATTTACATCTAAAGGGTGTTCGCGGCGATATCAACGTCGTGAGGAATATAAATTGGGATTCTGCAGGGCTTTAGGGCCTACATTGACAGATAAACATCGTACCTATCATTTTAGGACAACCTCCGAACAAGGTATTATCGAGATATATTGAAAACAGTAAGTATGAAAATAAAATTTGAAAAAAAATAAATAAAAAGAATTTGTGATAATATTAATACATAAATGTTATATATACAAACTGCCGGGCCGTACCATTTTAATTTTTGCACTTTTTGGTAGAGTTTATAATTCAAATCCAAAGAACGAAAGATCCTGAAGATGGATGATTCCAGCTATTCTTGCAAAATAAACAATGGAGTAAATCCGACTTAACCTAATTTCAGTTAGGTACGTTTTCAATGATGCTTCGGTTGCCTTCGCATACTACATTAAACTCATTACATTATACTGAAAATTGGCCGAAATTATCTCGGTTCTCACTTAACCTATTATGACATAGAATAAGAAACAAATTTTAAATGGGACAGCTTTCATTGGACAATTAAAATCTGTGTTGTGTGAACAAACAGACTATAAAAACTTGAAGGGTTTGGAAGCACCTGTATAACCTACTCCAATAAGTTTTTCCATAATTATTTTGAATTTCGTGTTTATATTGAGTGAAATTATTAAACTTTGGTGGTATTTTGTACAATTTTGTTCAGTGAAGGTGCTCAAATGAAGTAATCATGAAGAAATTCGCGTATCCTGTGCTTTCCATGTGTGCAATCTCACAGCTTGAGCTTGAGTAATAAGGCCACCGCTTTACCCAAAACCCTGTCATGACTTATTGACGACTTATGACTACTTGTAATTGTATCAAGATTTCGGTTTATTTGATTTAATTTTCGACTTGACTAATGGCAAAATGCTAACTCGAATGCCAAAACCTAAAAAATAAATTAAGAAGGGTGCAATCTGTCGCTATAGAGATCTGACGATCTTTTCTAAAAAATAAAGCAGTTAAAAATCATTTCCTTTGTTCAGATTTTAATTTAAAACACTCAATTTCAATAAAAACTAATTAGAATAATTACCCTTAAAAATCCAGCCTCATGAATACCCAAAGCTTTTGCGAGTAGTTAAACAAAAGGAGATAAAACCGTATCATAGCAAGTGCTCTACATTTTGCCGGCCTTTTTGCATAATACTCAGTCATTTGGGTCAAGGTGAGAATCCTCGAACTCTGGGATTACATCTAAACTCTTTTCGAGAACTTTCTGATTTAACGTTTTAAATATTAATTAGGTAATAGTTTTTGGTCTAACTTTTTTGTTATTGTATTGTGGTAGAGCCAAAGTGTGCAAAATTTCGTTAATTAAAATTAATTCTGGATATTCATTAGAAATCAAGTAATTAACATAATATAATTATTGCAAGTTCCTAAAATTCTTTATCTTTGTATTTAATCAATATATTATATAAAATTCTCGCGTCACAATGTTCGTTGCCGTACTTCTCCGAAACGGCTTGACCGGTTCTAATGAAATTTTGTGAGCATATTGAGTAGGTATGAGAATTGGCCAACATTTATTTTTCATACCCCTAACTGATAAGGCTGACTCATCTCATTTTTTTTAAAGTAAGAATTACAAGCTGTCACGATTTTGTTTAAGTTTGTATGCAGGAAGTAATAATAAATAACACTATTTTGTTGCAGTGTCATCTCTTCCTCACCCTACCACGGAGGATGACGAGGACGAAGACGAAACCACACCGAGTCGAGCCGACGCCGACGACGACGGCAGAGTCTACAAAAATCCTCGGAATTCACCCTCGGCACAATGTCCAAGGGACGAAGAGCAAGCGACATTACTGGTAAGTACAAATCATTATTATCCATTTAACTGTGTGTTTGTATGCGACACACTTTTATAGAACCCTCTTTTTTTGAATCCTCTTGAGGTATTTATTTAGTAATTGTAGGGTTTTCCTCAACAGTCTGGATGCTTAGGATCATCATAATCGTTTTAGTTTTTATCCTTATTGTTCTAAACAGTTAGAAACGAAAACCTGCTGAAAAAAATTCTAACGTACTTATCTACTTCGTATTGTTTATAATGGTACTAAAAATATGAAAAGTCCCTAATGATCGTGGACATAAATATCGAAGTTCATAACAACAAAACTATTAACAAGAATGATCCTTACTATTTTTAGGGTTCCGGATCTTGAAAGGAAAATGTTTGTTGTTCGTCCATTGCCGTCTGCCAAGACCTTTTTTTAGGAGGTCTACATACAGATATGCAAATAGATACAGATAGGTAAAGCTGTGAAAAAATAAAACTTCTAAGTCCAAGCAATAAAAAAAATACTTGCAAAGGAATCAAAACCTACAAGTTATATACTTCTCATACACTCAGAATCTTAAAACTTGGTACAAAGCAACGCCTTATAGCATAGACAAAGAAACATTGTGAAAACTGTTTGTTTTTAGTTACATCACATAATAAAAATGTTATTAATAGTTTTGAAGTTACTTGTTTGCAAGACCTCACGATCCTAACAAACTTGTCTGGCTTCCTTCACATTCATTACCCTTGTCGTATAAACACGCCGGTTTCCGAGACTCTTGACACCACTCTCGGATAATATCCAGTGATATGATCATGGAACCTGGTACCTACATCTACATCCCACATCCGTCCACATTCGCATTGCATATCTGCTTTGTCAAACCTACATCTGTCATCCTTTCCACATGACCGAAGCAGCAGAGCATGCCCTTTCACATTTTGACAACAACACTTTCTTTCATTCCCACACTTTTTCGGATCTCACTGTTACGAATTCGGTCAGCGAGCGTTACACGACTGATTTTATCCTACTTTAATGCTTTTTCTGACATACCCAACTCCCGCTTCCATACAATAACGTAGATAGCATAGATGCATAGAATTATACAAAGTTAGTCTAGCACTTTGAATCAAAACCTCTCTTTAAAATAGCTTACCGAACGCTTCATTCACACTATTGCCTACACATACTCTCCTCTCTACATCCGCGGTGTACCCTTCATCACTGCTAAAACACAACCAAAATACATACAATTTCATTCACTTGCTCCAACACTACATCATCAACTAAAACTCTTACATCTGTTCTGGGTGCGTTTCTTTCGAAAACCATTATTTTGGTTTCCATCGTATGTAAATGTAAGCCCCTTTTTATACAATATTCTTCCATAACTGTGACCAGTGCTTACAAATTGAAAATTAAATTAAATATATAAATTGAAATTCATATCATATACTCAAGTATATAATAACTTCAAACCGTAACCAAATCTAACTTCTATTTTAACTGAATTAAAAGAATTAGTAATTTAATATGCTGCATGTTTTCAAACACGCAACTAAAGGTAAATTGATAAATTTACTTATATACCTACAGGTTTGTACCCTCGGTGCGCGAGTCCAACTGGCACTTGGCCAGACTATTTCTTAATTTTTAACGCTGCAATATCAACTTCTCAATTATTGGATCGCACCACTGGTGTAGCCACACCAGGCGGAAGAATCGTGGAATGGCTCGTTTGAACTGGTATTACCGTCTTTTCCTGCCTCTATAGCGTCTATGCTTGCTAATGTTGTTTTCTATTTTATACGGTAATGTACTGATTTTGAAGTTGTTCTACGTTGTTGTCTATAAGTGTCCTGTGTTATAATAAAATAGTCTGAGTGTTGATGTTTATTAATTATAATCTAAAATCTGAGCCGTTTCCATCTTCTATTTCAAATTGATTGCTTCATAGAAGTAATATTGATACATTCTCGGAACATCTTCGCCCAAATCATTTAGATACGTATCGTGTACCTCACAATTACGTAGATGTTCACATATGCGTTTATTATATTTATATAAATCACTACATATTGTAAAACGGAGTTGCTTTCCGCTGTGTATCCCTATGTATGCTTAGATCCTTAAAATTAGGCAACGAATTTTGGTGCGGTTACATATATAAATAGAATGATTCAAGAAAAAGGTTTATATGCTTGCACTAGCTGTTACCCGCGGCTTTGCTCGCGTGGCAGTAAATATGTTTACTGATTACAGCCCATTAATGAGGACTTTCACACAAACTTTGAACCTCTTTTTCACCCCCTTGGGGGTAGAATTTTCAGAAACGCTTAAAAACATGTCTACTCATTTTTAATGACGAGCGTAAAAATAAAGTTTCTTGTTTTTAACTTTAACAATAACGGTCTTCCATACAAACTTTTAACCCCTATGTTAACCCTAATTTTAGGGGTAGAATTTTCGAAATTCTATAATTACAAATAATTTGTGGGTTTTTACTCAATAAAACGACCCTACTCACCAAATTTTATGTCTGTAACTTTAACAGTTTTTGCTCGATGATGATGAATCAGTCAGTCAGGACATGGTATTTTCTAAGGTACAGGGGAAGGTACATAGAACTTTACCCACCTATGCAAAGCTGGAACGGGCTAGTAAAATATATTTCAAAGTAGGAACGCAGTCTGCTTTTTCGAAATAATACGACTCATGGAACGTCAGGCGTAAGACCTATATAATACAACATCTAAAAGGGAAGGTCCCGCAAAAGCTTGTGTTAGTGAATGATACTTCTTATGATGTCTTCTTCCAGGGTCAGAAATGTCTCCGGAAATGCTCATCTGATGAAGACTGCAAGAGTAAGAAAAAGAAATGCCTTTGTGATGGAGCATGTGGGATGTCCTGCATCAAACCAGGTAAGATTTTTTTATTAGCGACTTGGAAAGTTCGCTGACTTGACCAACACGCTGAATGAAAGACTATAAAGAGAATGTATAGGCAACAAATGTAATGACATAATACTGCCAGGAACAAGGTGTTATGAAAGGCTCAAAAAAAGGAGTACAAGAGAGCTAAAAGTTTCATTTTGATGTACTCTAAAGCTTCTGAGTTGCTTCATAGTATTTTTCCTATTACAAAAGGATTAGTTGTAATTCGCATAATTGATTATTACTAAATTCAATTCTCAAAAAACTATAACAACTCAGTTTCTAAAGTAATGTAATTTGAGCCGGCGCCAAATTAGAAAATTAATAACCATTGATTACTGAGTAGTCTCGATTTTTTTAAAGAAATACACGCGTCGAATAAAGAAACCTCCCTTTTATTCGTCTGTTGGAAAATTAAATTACAATGCGGTGGTGTGAGCTGGTCCGTGGAACACGGACGCTGTGAACTACAACAAAGAAATCTGAGGTGTGATAAAACATGTTCCAGAACTCGACGGTTTTTGTTCAAAAATAAAAGTTTTTCAAAGACATTTAATTGAGTTATTGATTTTTTAATACCAAGCGAACAAAAACCTTATCAGTGTACAACAAACTTGAAAATAGCCTGAGAGCATACTCGTATAAAAATATTTTATATAAGAATTTGTTCTTTGCACCAGTTCATCAAAACCATACTATTTTAAGCTCTATTTCTTTTCTAGAACGTTTAAATTGTTCTGTTCGATCACCATTTATTATTTTAATTACTTTTTGATTTGATTGTGAAGTGACATCACGGGCATTTGGGTTCTGTAGTAAAAGTGATTAAACCTTTGTAATTGCTGTATATGCTTAGTATGTTATCTATTGTTATTTAACTATAAGCTTACTGTTTTTTATGTATTATGTTGCTAAGAAAGTAAACTAGCTATCCCCGCAATTTAAGTCGCCTTTAACTATAGCGCACGCTGTTGAAGGGACGTAGCCTGTCGGGTCGGGGTGCATCGCATTGCAAAGAACACTGAGGCGGGCCGGGCCGCATCGCATCGGTGGATTTCTGTTACTCACTACCAAAGAGAAGAATGAAACATAAGAGTAGCAACTACTTTAAAATTGTTCCGTTTCCGCTGTAGTATGCAAGTATGGGATGACGTCTTTGGTAGTTGTCGTACAAAACTTTAGCGTTAAAATATAATAAGTACCTCTATTCACATGATTTATATTGTTTGTACGAGCACTCTCCTCTTCGGAGACTTTAGACAGCATTGAGGTGTCGCATGGAAATTCGCCACTGATAAATCCGCCGCAATGCGACCCGACAGAATGTGCTTTGCTCCATATTAAATCTAAGAAGTCAAGACTCGTCCAAATGTGCGCTATCCTTTATCCAGACCTGAAAGTTATAGATTTAATGCCTTATTAATAAAGAAAGACAAAGTAAGAGTTAAGTTGATATCAGTGTAGCACAGTGTATTTTAGTAAGTAAAAATTTAAGTCAATTTAACTTAAATTTTTACTCAAATAACTTTTTCTCATGTTAGGAGTAAAGTCAAAATGCAATGTATGCACGAATGAACTTTACAGATTGTCTCATTTTTTTCTAAGTATTTGAAGTTTAGAAATTACAGATACGAGTATCACAACAATCTATAGTGACCAAACATCTTGAAATGTGGAACGTAGAAAAAATTTTTGAACGTACTTTACAAAATATATATACACCTTTTGGTCCGGCTACAGAAGTAGAATAAAATATTTGCCTACCTATCAGGCATTACGGGTTAAAATTTAAGTCAGTACCAACAAGACTACTGGTGTGTTAGTGTGCTCTGCAGCAACTTGCCCGACTACTGATCCATCACGTTATCTATTCTTGCCGCCTTAATAAAGAAGTCATATCCGGCCTAAGGCCACAAACTGGATCTCAGCGATTACGGGTACGCGGCGAGAGCGGCTCGATCTAACACATAGATTCTTATTGAAGTTAACTGGATGTCAACGGAGAGGGGCGGAGCGATCTGGCCGCTGACATCGAGTTCGGGTATAGCTCGCCTCGCCCGCGCCCGCCCCGCTCTCGCCGTCGCAATGCAAATCGCTGAGATCCAGTTTGAGGCCTAAAGGATAGGGTAGCTAGGAAACTTGCACAATAGGCTAAACGTCCTAGCAGCAGAACTTTAAAATCTATGGTGTATATAGGCCACAGTGGTAAGAGACTACAATCAGTATACACGTGTGAGTGTACGCTTATGTATCACAAAAAAGATGTTGTAGGGTAGGGTACGGAACTCGCCGTGCTTAGGACCGATTCGTGCTTATTACTCCAATTTTCTGTTTTAAAGTTGTGTGATAAAGTATGTCACAATTATTCTAGAAACAGACTTTAATTACTTTTTATCAACTAAAAAGTTGCAGTGCCGACCAAAATGCTACTTAAAAATAAGGTAATTTGAAAATGTAAAGTACAGATTAAAAAATGCTGCCACCGGGTTTGTTTGGACTTAAATTTTAAACATTAAAGTATTGATTATATTGATTAGAAAACAATTAAATACATTCGAACTGTAACTTAAGTACACGCTATCACTACATAGTATAAACCAAAGTCGCTTCCTCTATCCTTATGTCCCTTTGTATGTATGCTTATATCTTTAAAACTACTTAACGGATTTTGATGTGGTTTTTTAAAAGATAAAGTGATTGAAGAGGAAGGTTTATATACCATAACCGTGTAAAGCCAGGACAGGCCGCTAGTTAAATATAAAAAAAAAGATTTTAATGTGATGAGTCACAAATCCTGCCTCTACAGAAAAACCTTTTCAACAGTCTTGTTTAAATATAAATCAAGTTTAATTTTTAAAGTAACACAATGTTGACTTGATGTTGAATGTTCCCGTTGCAATATATTACTTTTCCCGCAGTACCTACCTATTGTTGCAGCGTGAGTGTTCAAACTCGATAAACTGTGAAATATTTCATTTTGAATGAACTATGAAATATTTCAATTACTTTCAAACCATCTCCCTCAGCTGCTAAAATATGAAAGTGTAAATTATGGCGTCGGAATAAAAATGACGACCGCAGAGTTTGAGTGGCCGCTTGACCTCGTTTTCATTGAAAGCTTTTTACTTTTACCTTTTAAGACGTTTTATAACGCATAGGTTTTTAAGTTTAAGGTTGAGGTAGAACGAGTCTTCTTCTTAATGTCAATCACTCTTAAAAGTTAATAAGTGAGTTTCGGCACGTACTTAGTACTTACACGTACGAGTGCCGCCATTTTGTTAAATAAAATATTTAGTGAATATATGCTCAACACCGCTAAGAAAATTAAAATTATTGCCATTTTTGAAGTTAAAAGAACATCAAAAATGATGATAATTTTAAGTAGATATTTGACTCAGCCAATAAGTAATTTTGTATCATGTAAAATACAGTTTAATTTAACAGATATCTTATGCGACATGTACCAACAATTCCAGTTAATTTTTACACAACGGGTCCCTTCTATTTGCAAACCATATAAATGGTTAGTTTTCTTCCACGATTACCCGAACATTGTGGTTACCGAGACGCACCTAGAAAGCAATGACCTGGTTAATATTATTTGACTTCCCATCTCGCAGTCTCCGGTGAAGCTTTTAGCCTGATTTATTGAGATATAGTGCTGAGGTATTTTTGAGCAGAATCCCGGGACCGAGTTGCTAAGAAAATAAAATAACTTCGACATTTTACTGACTTGATGGATGTGCTTACTCGGAATATCCTAGGAAGATAGAAAATGTATAAAGAATAAAAATCGACTAGGAGCGAGACTAACTTACAACTACAGTATTTTTCGAATTAGCTTTCCAATCTGGTCCTAGATTTAGTATTACTTAGACTCGTTTAAGGGCCCCGTAGGTGTATGGCCTATCTGAAATAAACGGATTTCTATTTCTAATGACTGCAGCATTTTTGACTGAGGAGATGATTATTGCACTATCCTTTGACACGCTACACGGTACATGCTACACGGTAGCATCTTTAGAACAACTTTCGAAACGATCAATGAAAATCCATCATTATTAACGCCACTTTCCGTTAAATGAATTTAGATCAAATGAACTAAGCAGTAAATAATATCAAGCCTTGTGAAAAAACCGTAGCAAAGTTGAGCGTCCAAAACTTTACAACTTACAATTCAGTCAGGCGCTGACAGTTTTGTGAACAACTGGGTCCATTAGTGAGAAAAGTTGTCAATTTTGTCAGGGCTTGTCAGCTTAGCTTAATGGTCTGCACTCGTTTTAACTAATGCTCGTCACTTTGTTTGTATAAATTCCTTTTGCATTTAGTTTGCAATATGGTGTAGGAACGTGATGACACATTTTCCGACTAGTGAAATGTTCTTGGAATTTCAAGAAGAAGTACTTCACGCCCTTATCCCCGGAGGATTACCTGGATGACCGAGCTTTGCTCGGTATTTTTTTTTGTTTTTTTATAAATTGTGTTTTGTGGAAATTATATTTAAGTACGAATTACACAATTAGTCTAACCTCAAAGCAAACAATCATTGACTTCGTTACTTAACAACGGACTTCGTTACTTAAAATACTTAAAACACGAATAAAACACGAATATGACATTTTCTAAAAATGATTCCTAGCTAGATCGAATTATCGCCCTCGAAACCCCCTATATACTAATTTTCATGAAAATCGTTGGAGCCGATTCCGAGATTCCAATTATATAAATATATCCACACACAATGTGATAGGTGGCAAGCCTATCGCCAACCTGCTAGCCCGCTTAAAGGCAAATCTGTACATTCCAAAACATAAATACCAATACTTTGATAAAAGGATTACGTTGTAAAATCACCTTTGCCCTATTGACAATGAATGATAACGACTTATTATCATTATCAGTGAAATTATATCACTTCCAATATCAGTATAATGTGAGTGATAAAAGTTAGTTTACATTGCAAACCAGTTTATGAGACCAGTTCCTGAATTTACAAAGTTCAAAATGAATAAAAAGTGGAAAATTCTTATCGCCTCAGTATTTATAGCTATGTTGGGTATTTTCTATCCAATCAAAACTGAGAAGATGAAAAACTTTACTGAAATAACTAAGAGCTATGGATACATTAGTGAAGAACATCAAGTGATCACTGAAGATGGTTATCTTATTTCAATATTTCATATGGTAAAAGGAGAAAAATGTAAAAGCGATGAGAAGTTGATACCTGTGTTACTAATGCATGGATTTATGCTTAACTCTAACAGTTGGCTGGACGCTGGGTCAGACAGTCTAGTGTATTTATTGTCTGATGCTTGTTATGATCTATGGGTTACTAATGTTAGGGGCAACTCTTATGGAAGAAAACATTTACACTTTTCCCAAGCAGAAATGGATCTAATCCAGAGAAAAATGAGTTTTGGGAATTTTCTGCTGATGAGAGGGGAATTTATGATCTTCCAGCTATAATTGATTACATTTTAGGTGAGACAAATTCAAACAAGCTTAATTACATCGGATATTCCGAAGGCGGTGGAAGATTTTTTATGATGGGATCAGAAAAGCCAAACTATTTAGACAAAATTGCCGTAATGATTGCGTTAGCTCCAAAAACACGAGTTGTACCGGCTCTATTTGGGCTTGATAAGTTGACATTCGATATGTTGAGAACTGCAGAAAATATTCTAACAAAGATTGGTGTTAAGGAAGTGTTAGAAAAAGATTCAGTGTTACAGACTTTATTAGAAAGAATTTGTGATAATAGATCAAGTATAGCTTTAATGTTGTGTAAGAAAATATTTGCGTTAATTGATTCAGACCATCCAGGTTCAATTAAAGGTGAGACGTATAGAAAGATGGCAAAACACTTCCCAAATGGAGGATCTTTGAGAGAGTGTGTCAGATATGCACAATTAAGTATAACAGGAAAATTTCAAAAATATGATTTTGGAAAAGAGAATGCAATTAAGTATAGAACAGAAAGCGCCCCAGAGTATAATTTAGAAAATATAAAAACACCAGTTGCAATAATAGCTGGAAGGAATGATAAGTTAAGTGATCTTGAAGACATAAAATGGCTGAAAGAACAGCTTCCAAACGTTATAGATTTTTTCATTGTTCACGACCGCCTGTGGAATCATTTGGATATGATGTACAGTAAAGATATTAGAACTGAAATATTCCCTGTGATCGATAAACACTTAAAGTCTCATAGTAATAATTAAGTAGAATACGTAATTAAAAAATCAAATCTTCCAGAGATCACGTTCATCATAATATACGATTTTCATAATAATATTATGTTTTATAATACTAATCATAATATTAATCCTATAAAAAAAAGTTCCATGAGAAATGTTGCCAACACAAAGTTGTCAAAAACGTATTAGTTGTCATATAATGCTTGAAAATCTACACTCTCTAACTCTGTAAGCACTAACTTTTAACTTAAGACTTTTTAAATCAAACTATACCTTTTGGCCGTTTCGCTACCGTCACATGGCTGTTCGGTCCAAAATGCAGGTACATAATATTCACTGTTCATTATTATAATAATTTAAAATAGTTCTTGCAATATAGAAATTGTGAAGGCAAATCGTTTGAAAAAATATTAAACTGGGACTTGTAGGGGTTTTAGACGGTTGTAATCGTGCCTTCCAACAAAGCTGACTTTGGAGGAAACTTTGTTTCAATCTTCCGTTTACTATCAAATTTGGATTGAATCTGCGGTCTAGACGGATGCAAACCAATGTTTACAACCAGTGTTTATAACTTTCTGGAGCGTCCTTTAGAGAGTGTAGATTTTAAAAAATTGGCTCTAAAAGACATCTAATAAATGTTTGACAGTTTGCGTCATATAGCGTCATCTTGGCAAAAAATTACATGGAAATGATTTCGCTTCTTTTCGGAAGTTGTTTATGACAATACTACTACATAATAATAATTTACTAGGTGATACGAAGCTATCCAGCAGTTTTATTTAATTTTTTAACACCGTTGGCTCCTCTATACTATCTAGTATCCAATTACCAAATATCACGACCTTGAAGACTTTTCTGGTTTCCTCCACATTCATTACCCTTTTTAAAGAAACATACTGGTTTCAGAGACTTTTGACACCAACTTACCTCCAAAAATGTTGTTCTTGACAAAATACATTTGATAATGTTGGTGATTCTGCTGTTCACAAACTAAACTTACGAGTATTTTAGCTTCATGCTATCTTTCTCAAATTAAACAAAAACAAATGAGTTCCGTCATTTTAGACATGTCACTTGTCAGATTGGTGCGGATATGTCTAATCATGATGTTTTTAAGCAACATTTTCCGAGTGATAGATTAAACGTCTATAGAAATGTCATATACAAGTCTGACAGCACTAAAAAAGTTTTGTCTGTTTCTATTACTTTCGTTGAAAGATAGCAATAACTTAAAATTAGTTTAGTGAGTGCGCAACAAAGTTACCACCACTGAGGATTCGCTTTAATTAAAAACTTAAACGAAATAATTTTTTATACTATTTATTAAGCAGACAGATTTCTTGATGATAAGAAATTCAAGCCACCTAGAGACAACAAATAATAATACATTCCCACTCTGAGGCCGAGATGTTAGGGTTCGAGCAAAAGAAAGTTGACTGGCTACCTAATCCTCCGAACCGAAAAAATAGCTTACTCATTTTTAAAAGGACGGCGATGCAATCAGATGACTTTCCATCTGTTGAACCGCTGCATGGTAACCTATTCTATAAAAAAGGTTTGTTTTTTTTTGCTCTTGTGACAAACATGTAGTACTTAAATTATTATGTTTTTTTTCTCTTCGAATAGAAAAAAGGTGTGTGTCGGCGGAAAGGTTTATGATTACTGTCTAACATTTTTATTGCACAATTGAGAAGATCAAGTAGAGATATTACCTTTACGTAAAATATCTGTACGTCGTTATCTATCACCATACCTTCATCTCTATATCGCTATTTTCCAGTTTCTTAAGTTGATACAATTATAACTTTATATATAAAATATTGTAGATCCGCATATTTCACGTTGGGACATCCACTGCACTATATGCTATAAATTACAATGACCATTCAAAAGGCGAAGAAACGCTTTTGTGTAAAGTTATGTACCACTTCGCTTTGCTCGTCTTGTTAGCTACTAGACCTCTCAACCGCGAGGCTTGGATTAGATTCCCAATGGGAGCAGACATTTGTGTGCTGAACGTTTAGGTATTTGCGTTTCCATGTCTGGGTGTTTTTTTATATTTATTCTGGTTGGTATTTAAACATTTCTATCGCATTTGTTGTGGCATCTGAATTGACTTCTTGAGGTACCGGGTTCGATCCCCGGGTCGGGCAACAAAAATAATTAAAAACATGTATTTTCAATTTTTTAGTAAAGTAACGTTGCCCGAGATTGGATGTGTTCGGTTTGAAATAAATAGGCTTGCCACCTATCACGTTGTGGGACTTAATGTCTTCGATCGTGTAGTTGTAGGTTGTGGTCTCCTGGTGGTGGTGGTACCTCTTCGGTGATATGGGCGAAGACACTTTTTACTTTTTGTTCTTTATATTAGAATCTTTGAGTATCGGTTGGTTCATAGTCAATATTAATAACCTATATAAGATCAGAAATCATGCTATATTGATTAGTTGCCAAGTAACCGATGTCATTTTTCAATAATCGGCAACAATATCTTAGCAACAAAACGCACGAAGGCCTATCTTTATCTGTAGATAGGATATTAATAGTGGCCATTAATAATCAAAGATAAGTATCAAGCATATCTAATTTGCTGACTTTGAGTTTACATATAATTTGTGTAACTTGTCCAGGGACAGTTAATTGTTTATAATAATAAATATTAGAAACAAGAAAAGAAAAGTCTTTAAAATAGAATTTCAAAGAAAGAGGAAAATATATAGGCAACAAATATTGTCCCGTTTGAAGATGAGCATAACAAAGATTGAGAACCATTGGCTTACAGCATCTCAGATCATTAAACGTAATTTAAAACAATTCAGAAATAAACTTCTCTACAAAGTCTTTGAAGTGCGACAACGCACGTCCGACAAAGTTTCAAAAGTTTCCGACTAAACTTCCATTTTATTTGCAAACTTTATTGCTCTTAACTTGTCTTTTCTCTTTTCATTTTGTACTTTCATTAATGTGATTCTGAAGTTATAAATGAATACCGTTATAGTTATAGTTCATTAATTATCCGAAAAAAAATAAAGTTAATTAGATCTACTTAAACGAACGTAAAAAACAATGTAAGTACTTGACTTTCCCGACAAACTTGCAATAATACGCCATTGCTTTTTTTTCTACTTACTATTCTACAGTTTTTGACTACTTATTTTTTCTGTTGTGTTTTCAGTGTTCGATGCATTTACCTCTAAGTATATGGACATGAAATACCTTCGAAAAAAGCCTGCCGTTGGCTATAAAATATGGCTACCATTTTGTCATTAAAAGGCTGTCCAGAAAAAGTAGAGTGTCGATATCGACACGTGATAATAGATCACGACGATTGATAGTTAAGTTTAGGTAAATAGATAAGAATTATTATTTACCTGCCGAATCAAATTGCAACTATCAACTTACTTACTTTGTGCTACTCAATTGGCTTATACCTAAAAAGGGAAATGTAATTAAATGAAAGAAAAAATATTTATTTTCTTTTCACAAGCATATTTTTTTACATTGTGTCTTGCAAATATGTTTATTCCTTATATGAGTTAACTCTTTACATTTAATACAAGATTCAATATCATTACAAAAAAAATTGACTTTACTTTAAAGTGAGCACTTGAAAGAATTCTTATTAAGCTAGACTGTGATTGATATTTTAAGCTCATTTTTATCTTGTCCAAATATAATTTTCTGGGAACGTAAAATAAAATATCGACAATTGTAATAGTACATCACTATAAAATTGAACACTAAATATGGATTATCGGCAAGCATGAGAACTGTTCTCATAACTGTCATGACTTCAATTTAATTCGACGCCAAAATGAACATAGACAAAAATGTAGTTATCTCTTTCGGCGTTCATAATACCAACATTTGTTAAAAAGAGACAAAGAGATGTTGTTAAGTTATATGTCGATTTCAACGGTATTTATACAACTAAATTTGCTGTAGAACATTGTTGCACTTCTTTGTATATTCCTATTTCTATGGTTCAATGACGTATAAAAGCAAACTTTAGGCCCAAAATCCTCAGATTAAGATATAGTCACTATCATGGAGTTATTTTATTTCTTTATAGGTGATGTAAATTCCTAACTATCAAGACCACCGTCTATTTTTAGCCTTTTAATCAGAAAGACTCATCAGATAACAATGTCAGATATGGTTGTTCGAATACCGAATTAATTTTAGCGAATGCTGCTAAATTGATGCCGCTAACCTTGATATAAAGAATGCTTCAAAAATTTGCGAGGATTTAAAACCCATTGCAGCATTTGAAGCACCCTCTATCATCTGCCATTGAAGCTTCAAGTACCAGTGACTGATTTGTGATCGCTGAAATTGGTAATGGAATTCTGAGCCTTCTGTAAGTACATATGTACTTCTGTAAGTACTTTATTCACGTGGACCATACAAGTGGTACGAGTGCGCGTCAACATTTTTATAAACTTCTACAGGATCGGAATCGCGGCCATACATTGAGAAGATCCGGCGAAAAAGACTCAGCGGGCTTGTCTTTTTTCAATAATAATAGTTACATTATAAACTAGATTAAAAATACAAATTACAATCTAATTTTAACTTAAATAAAAAATAACAAAGTACAACTAATTAGATTACATATTGCAGTGCGAGATTGAAAACTCTATCCTCAAGCATGTTCGTATTCCAAATACGCTGAGACCTTTTATATGCCTTTCTTACATTTTTTTACTTTTATACATTTTTTAAACTTGTTTAAAGGTAGATCTTTAATGACACTGGCAGCCTATTGTAGAAATGTATACAATGACCCAAAAAGGATTTAAAAATTTTGTTTTATTTAAATTTATAAAAGCTGTGTTGGACTCACTCAATATGCTTAATGTCTTAATGTCTTTGGTAAAGTATACTCTTCTACAAAAAAAAACCAACCAAACTCGCAGAGAAAAGGGCTAAAAAGAAAATCGAAGATTCAGATACCGAAGACACAGAGTGTTTGCATTGTCTGGGTCTTTTATAAGGAATCACGTCAAGGATGGGTAACTTGTCTAATTTGTGGTAAATGGACACATTGTGAGTGTGTTGTCGTTGAAAATAATGATGATTTAGCTGTCCATATCTGCCCAGTTTGTGAAAGTGATGATGTCTAATTACCTATACCCCATCTTTCGCAGGGGGGGTACCCCATCTTTCCCTATGGGTGGGGCATGATGGGGATTAAGTACTTTTTTCTTATTTTTGTTGTTTCTGCCAGAAGAATGATTTATTTTTGTTTTGTTTGATTATGATTTAAAAGAAGAAAGACTGATTATTTTGTAACTAAAGTTTCTTATTTTTAAAATCAAAACGACAGCTTTTATTCCCACATATTTCCTTTAGGTCCCGGTCTTACCCCACCTTCCCCTACATCTATCCAAATTCGCATTGTATGTCTGCTTTGCGAATCTTTCATCTGTCTTTTGTTCCATATGGCTGAACCATCGTAGCATTTTCTATCTTCTCTTCTCCCTTTCTTATTTTACACCTACACTTCATTTCAATCTCAATCTTGCTAGAATTTCACTGTTAAGAATACGATCAGCAAGCGTTATACTACTGACTTTGCGTACTGCTCTCATTTCTACCGCCTTTACGTTACTCTCTTGCTTTTTTGACATACCTTGCACGAGAGTTGTCTCTCGCTTCCATACAACAACGTTAGGATAAGCACAGAATTATGCAACGCAAGTCTAGCAATTTTGACTCAATACCTCGCTTTGACATAACTTACCCAGCGCTCTGTTCGCACTATTCTCTGCACACACTCTCCTTTATACATCAACAACAGTGTACAGTGTTGTAAATCACAACCACGATATACAACTACAACAAATATTTATCTAAAACAAAATTCATTTGTACCTAACTTCATTATCACAATATTACGTATATATAATCGTATGAAACTTACGAAATGAAAATCCTGTAATATAATAAAAATATAACTTAAAAACAACTTATTAAAACTCAAAACAATAATTAAATGATCAAAAATAAAAAATAATCATTACAACCCATGTTTGCTTGGTTAATTTAATTGCGTAACAAACATACAAAAAACTACATATACCTACCGCTTTTGTAGTAGCATAGTAATAGTATTAGATAACATTACCTGCATCCTACGCTATCGCCAACGTCATATTTAATTGTAATTTTCTAATTTTGGTAACGCTCAGAAGCTCTACACCTAAAAGCTCTTCAAAGCTTTTGAAAAGCCAGTGACAGTATGTCCATTAGGCCTATGAATTAAGTTTGTGGTTGGAGAGTTCGTGCCAAAATTAAGTTTCAATCCGAACTACAAATTTTGGTAAAATGTTAGTATATTAATATGCTGCCTGTAGCTTCATATCCAAGAAGAGGTTGGCAGAGGCACAATCAGACATCCATGGCTAGATAAAGATACTAAGCCCCATAATGTGATAAGTGACATGCCTATCGCCAACCGGGCACATACTCAGCATCAAACTAGGGACCTCAATAAGTCAAATCCGATGCGGAACCGCTGGACCACAGAGGCGATAAAATACAATATTAATAAAAAAATGTTTACACATATCTAGTATACATTATGCTTACAATTTCCTGGAATATGTCTTGCACTGTAATAATTTATTTGTTGTTTCGCGCTGTATAATATTACTGCTGAAACGTCCTACATGTTTAATATGGACTACAGCTTAAATGAACATTTTTCTCATGTTCAAAGGAAATGACGCAATGTTTTAATACCATCTACCACCATAAAATATGCTAATCCGTACCATCTACAAAAATTTTGTACCTAATATAAAAGAAAATAACATTTTAGTACCGTTTAAATCTACCACTTACTTTACATTTGCATAGGATACTTAATCATTCGTTGAATTTGATGAAAACGATAAGGATGCAAATGCCATATATTTTGCTCTGTCGTGGTCCAGGTCCTCCATATAGAATATACCATCTGCTCCCTAACCAGTTTTGTGCACTTAAGAGGAGGGGGGGATATGTTAAATGAGTTATTATTAACAGTATTACTGGTGATAGAATGTTGAGTGGCAACGTTCCCGAATAGAAATTAGCTCCCGGCGGAAATACAGTGTTCGACGTTGTCTTGGTCTGTCCAAATCTATACATAGGTATAATAAATCTGTAGAAGGGTCAATTCTGTACATTGAAAATATTGAATAACTAAATAGCCCCTGCTATTTATTTGTGTTATTTGTGTTACTGGAGAGATATCAAACCCAAATTTGTGATTAAAAAGTTTTTGTCTGTCTGTCTGTCTGTATGTATGTTCAGGCATCACGTGAAAACTAACGGTTCGATTTCGATGAAACTTGGTACAATTATATATTATTATCCTAGGCGTAAAATGGTATACTTCTTATCCTGGAAAAAATTTAGAACCTTATTACCTAGTTTTCAGTTTTACGAGTAATGGATCTATGCTAAAAACAGTAAATTTGGCGACAGAATCTTGGCTCCATCTCTCTGATTATAAAATAATTAAGTGCGTCATTCGGGAAGGAAATAAATTGAAAAATCTTTGTTTAATTTTGATACAAAATGATTTTACATTAACCATTGCTAAAATTAATAAATGGATAAAAGCGGTAATGTAGGGATGTGACGATCTTATCGTCTGCTGATAAAAAAATCTAGACATTTAGGTTTCTGTATTACTCCATTGCTGCAGCTACTCAGACTAGACGGTAAAGTTAAAATACTCACTCAGACTGCTTTCCTATTGATGACGGTGCTTACCATGGACCTATTATAGTTTACATGACAGTACTTCCGTAAATTTTGACGAATGAAATAGTCTAGGTCTGGCAAACAAAAAGAAATGTGTTTTCTCATTTTTTTAATAAATAAAATACTGTTGCCCGGGTTTGGATATTGCTACCTATCAATGTGGAACCTAGTGTCTTCGGCTAGTCGTGAGTGTCCTAGTTGTACCGCGTAGATACTTATTTACTGACATACGAATGATATAAGCTTAGTATTATAAAATTATATTCAGAACGCACATTTAACATCTTTGGTGTTTAAACACAACTGAGCTTTAAATCATGAAACTTTAGATTGTTTTTTATATATAAATTATAAACTATTGTTACAGACCGCGAATGCCCCGAGTTGGAACAACCTGACATTGGGAAAGTCGCGGTCACAGGGAGACTCTTCGGAGATAAGTAAGTTAAGCAACACATTCAATGGTATACTCGCTAGCGCCCGCGACTTTGCTCAAGTGACAGTAAAGCTCATCCTTTTAATCGAAGATACCTTTGCTCATTATAATAAGCAATAATTATTGACTAATTTTAAGAAAGAAAGAAAGAAAATCATTTTTTGAACATGTTTTTTAACTTTTAAGCCTATTATTGGTAGTGTTTCGCAGCAACTCGCCCGGATTGGTACCACCGCCGTGCATATTCCTGTCGCCATAACGTCATGACGTGTTCCGGTCCGGAGAGCAAGGTAGCCGGTAAATCTACTTTTGCTCGATTTATCTAACATCTCGGCCTCAGGTTGGCAACGCACCATTACCACCTTTGGTGTCTCTAGGCGGCGTGAAATTCTAACCAATAGAAAATCTGTCTACTTGTTTGCTTCCAATATCATGAAAAATGCTCTGAAAAACTATTCGTTTGTTCATGGCAGCTTTTCGCCTCAAGTTGGCATCGCACCATTACCACCTTTGGTGTCTCTAGACGGCGTGAAATTCTTACCATCAGGAAATCCGTCTGATTGTTTGCCTTCCAATGTTATGAACAAAAAAACGCCTCGGCAACCATAAATTTCATTAATTTATGGTTATAATTTAATTGTGATAATTAATTTCAAAATTAACTATCACAATTATTTTAATATAAATTCTTTTCTACAAGAAAATCCTTGACACTATAATATGTTTTCTCTAACAACATGTCAAATATCTTCCTTCGAAATCTTTTTAATGGAAGTGATGTGAGCTCAGAAAGATATATATATTATACTTAGTGCTACGCTTTTTATTTTATCTAAGGATAGCACAGAACCGATTATGATGAAATATTGTTTAATTTAAATAGAGTTCCTGGAAATTAGAATCATATACTTACGATTGTATACAGGCTTTTGGGCGCTTTGTTGGACATACGATAAAGGTAAAAAGTGACATCATTTAGAAACACTTCCGGGAAAATTGGGCTTCATAAAGGCCGAATACAGTATCGCCTCTATGGTCTAGCGGTCCGAAAACCGCCCGGTTTGCCGCACCACCCGCCGTGCCAAGTTGGCGATAGGTTTGCACCAAATGTGGGACTAAGGGCTGTATATACCGATCACGGGTTTAGTCAAACTAGGTTCAAGATAAACAAGTTCAATTATTATCGTTTGTGATCCCGTTTATTAACGAATGCAAGTACTCTTTTAGGGTTGACAAAATTGTTATTTTTGGCCTATGAGAATAAAATCACATAAAATTATTCGATCATAGAATATTCACAAACCAGTTTCTTTGACAATAAAATTGACATGATTGCAGATTGTCAGTCTTGACAATTGACTAAACTAATTTTTATGTCGATCCCGTTTAAATTTGACCATGAAATCCAGCCCTAGTATATTTGGCCAGTCGTGGATGCCTATATTGTGCCTCTGCCTACTTCTTGTAAATGGGGTGAAATGGGCGTAAAGATACTTTTTTTTTAAATTCTTGCAATGAAAATAAAATTAATTTTGAGTTTCTATGTCTATGAACAAAATAGTTGAAATTTTGGGAGAATTAAAAATACAGTAAAAAGTAATAAAAATCCAATCAAATTGGAAAAATCCAATTTTCTTTTTGTTGGCCGATCCGGGATTCGAACCCGGGACCTCATGCAGTCAAGTCCAACACCCGGACCGCTAGACCACAAAGGCGATTAGACCTATTAGATTAGGTTAGATTAGAAAAAGTAATGAGATCCTTTATAAAGTCCAACTTTTCCGGAAGTGCTTCCAGATGATGTCGCCTCTTTTCACCATTTTCGCCTGTCCCACCATGCGCCTTACATCTGTGTTAAACAGAGACCATACAATACAAATACATTTATTTTCCCCCAAAACTACAAATAATTATAACACCATTGTTTTGCGATATCTGACTGACTAATGTTAAAAAAAAATCTAAATTGTACATGTACCTTATAATATTTATTTTGTTTTTTCATCGGAACGTATTAAATATGACGTTGAAACAGTTTTCGTTTCATGACTTTTCTTGTTTCAACTTTGTTTACATTTTATTTTGTATCGATAAATCAATATTTTTTTACAAAAAATTGCCTCCCTATAAGAACTGCGGCAGTCAGTTCACCGCAATATCGACATTATATTCATTTTGCTTATTTTATTTCATAAGACAGCAAACAAGGATACTACTCTCCTGAAGGTAAAAGATAACTGGGGGCTATAGACATCATTGATATTGGCTTCCGACCACCCTACCTTCCGGACCAGAAACTGTCATTATGGTGGCAGGAATAGGTAAGGAAGTGTATTGTTATTCGCTACCTGGACAAGTTGCTGACAAAAAGGATGCAAAAAAGTTAATTCTTTACTTTACACGTTAGTTGTCCAAGAGAGTCATGGCCTCAGATGGTGCCACATCTTCCTTAAAACCCAGTAACCACCAGTAGGATGGTAGGATATCCACCACCAGGATATCCTACGGATCAAAGTGGAACCCAGCACAAATAAGAGGCAGTGATTTGTACCATAGTTTAAAAAAAATATTTACATACGTACATACATATCTTCACGCCAAGTCCCTCATGTGATAGACATAGAGTATCGAGTGCCAAACCTCACTGGCAGACATGCCTTGGTTTTTATTTGATTATTTATTGATATAAAAAAATGATTCTTGTAATGCCTGCGAGGCATTCAACTGTTAATAATGACCTTGTATTTTTTTATGTATAGATGTAATTTTATTAAGTAATTAATATATTCATTAAAGAATTTTGTTTAGCAAAAGCGTTAACATCTTATTTTAACAAAAGATAAAATTCTAATAAAATTTAATAACGTATTTACAATACTGCAGCAGTTATTTGACCGTTTTATGTCTTCCTAGTGTAGTCTTTGAGACTAAATCAGTAAAAGATGGCTGACGCACAAAAAATTTTACAAACTTCATTCAAATTTTAATAGAAATGTTTAAAAAAAACTTGCTACTAAGGAACAGGTACATAGAATGACTAAAGACTAGATTCTTTGTTTCTAAAACTTGACTAGCAGAATATAAAAGAAATAAATGATTCTGCGGTAGCTAATTATTTTTAAGCTGATCTAAGAACCTTCAATAAAGTAGCGTTATCATTTTGGCGAACATAGCCGATTACTTGCCCTTCTGTCATACGTACGCCGTACTTAAGTAAATAATAAATGTCACAAGGTGTCAGATGCCATTGTGTAATGGTTATATCACTTTCAGAGCGGTGTATTCATGCCCTGATGAATACCACGTCGTTGGCCTTGAAAGTAGAAGCTGTCAGGCTGATGGCAAATGGGCTGGACAACCCCCAGCTTGCAAGGAGAATAGTAAGTATTACCTACTGCAGATAGTCGTCACGTCCCGTAGAGATACATCGGTTTAATAAACTGGTAACGAATTGAAAATTAGGTCGTCGAAATACATATTTCTTTCCATAAACATTTATATTATTTCTAAAAATAAAACTGTTCCATTTAAAATTGAGGCCAAATTAATTTCCTGTCAGGACGCTCACCTTGAGCGTCCCTTTTCTTACTAATAACACCATAATTATGACTAAGTTCTAGAACTGTCGACAACGCACTCTAGAAGGCGACAAGTATTTTTGGAACACATCTGAAAGTTTAACTGCTTGTTTGTCTTCCAGTGTCGTATACATACAAACTTGTAGATATATCTAAGTGTTGTTAAATAACTCTCGATTAGATTTTTCTAGTTTTTAAAGTTTTGATCTATTGCAATATGAATTTAGCGATGATGATGGTAAGAAATACTGCAAAATTTTAATTGTGCGTCCCTAACATATGGTTGGGCGTCCAGCTTCTTCTGAAGTTATTGAAATTAATACGTCATAAGCACGCTTGTTTATATTATTTTACTAGCTGGTACCTACAGAACCTCCCTCTTATTAAAGTTTTTGCTCTCCTGTCAAACAACTTAAACGAACGGAATCAACAAATTATTATATTTGATCGTGGTTCTATGGGCAACAAGGGCTATCTTAGATCTTTCTATATCCGATATCTTACTCGAAAAACAATGGAATTTTCGATAGTTTTTTTATTGATGCAGATACCTTAACATATTAATTTGAATTAGAAAATCATGGAAAAATAAGAAAACAAGTCTAGCGTTGTGTTTCTAATCTAAAAATAATTATACAACTAATAATAAATATGACCAACTTATTTTTTCCAACAGTATACTGTCGTCAACCACCAACAATAGAGCACGCCAGACATTCTGCGCTTCCAGAACAAGCTACCTTCGACCTGGACGCCACCGTCCAGTACAACTGCCACACTGGATATGTTACCAACGGCTTCCCCAGGGCTAAGTGTTTGGCTATAGATGGGCAGGCTTCGTGGTATGGACCAGACATTACTTGTGAACGTAAGCGTTGCATTAGTATTTATTCATCTTCAAATGTGTGTTAACAATTTAGTTGTCCGGCTATAAATAAGAATTTTGATATTTTTTTATTAAATTTGACAATTTTCTAACACGTATAGACTAGAATCTACTTAAGCGTCATCCAGACGGATGTAACCACGCCCCAATCACGCCTTCTTCAAAAGTGACCTTGGTGGAAACTTTGAAACAAACCACCGATGTTGTAACCCGTGTGAAACTCTTATACGCTTAAATTTGCAAAATTATAACAGATATTATATTTCATAATCATACTGGAGGACGCCAACTGCTAGACATAGGCCTTCTCGAAAGAGCGCCACAAGTTACGGTCACCAGCCGCTTGTATCCAGCGACTCCCCGCGACTTTGATCAGGGTGATATTTACACACAAATGACGTCATTTGTGTGTAAATAAAACAAGTCATTTGACAGCTATTTAATGTACATTTTTCCATTTTGAGTTGGCGACTGAGATACATAATCAGTACGCAGATCTCGTCCAACACTACGTCCGCTGATGCGGGACCGCCACTCGAGAACCTTTATTCTCCAGCGGTTGTCGGTTCTGGGAGCAATGTGGCCTGCCCATTGCCACTTCAGCTTTCTGATTCTCTGGACAATGTCGGTTACTTTTGTTCTCTTGCGGATCACCGAATTACGGATCATCAGATAAACACCGAGTCACATTGAGTGATTCTGAGCTCATTTAAGAGGCCCACATTTAACGGCCAATATTATATTTACCTTTGTAAAATACCAAAAAAACCACTGTCCACCCATCCTAGGAAAAAATTTAAAAGAAAAAGTTAAGTTTACAATTTGTCCACAGCGCGATCATGTGGTGAACCGGGTGACGTCCCTCATGGGTGGGTTACCGCAGACTGCCACACCTTCGGTTGCCGGGCAGTTGTCCAATGCGGTCAAGGGTTCGAGTTGGTAGGCAAAGCCGAACGGTACTGTCAGGCGGATGGAGCATGGGCCCCGAAGGAGTTGCCCACTTGTGTCCGTGAGTAACTTTGGTTTTGGTTTTGGTTTTGATGATGAGTCTTTATCTGTTGGTAATGAACTTTATTGAATGATAATAATAATTTCTCTATTATATACAGTGAGTTTTTTTTTGTAAAGTACCATCACCGTCTTTGTGTGTATAATTATAAAATCGTTAAAACAATTTAAATAATGTAATAATATTCATTTCATTATAATCTTATACCATTATTACTAAGATTATTTATAACGTATCAGAAAGTTACATATTACGGGCGAGCAGATGATTTGTGCTGCAATAAATTCAATGATAAATTATATTCTCTAAAAAACCGATATCCCTTCAAATTTGATTTTGTTTGTCGATAGGGTCCACATTTACAACTTATGTCTTCTAGTTCAATTATGTCAATTGTTTTTGTTTCAACTAACTAACGGTCAATATTATTATTATTATTATTATGTTATAGGAAGGCAACCAAGCAGACGGACTTCCTAGAGACACCAAAGATGGTAATAGTGCGTTGCCAACCTGAGGTCAGGATGTTAGGCCTCGAGCAAAAGTAAGTTTACCGGCTACCTTACCCTCCGAACCGGAACACGTCATGACGTTATGGCGGCAGGAATAGGTAAGGCGGTGGTACCAATCCGGGCGAGTCGCCGCGAAACTCTACCACCTAGTCAGATGTCACGGTGTTAGTGATGATAAGCCTATGCTCGCCTTTTACGAGCTGCCTGGCAAGAAAGGCAGATGGTCTATTCTGCAAAGGAGCCCGGATCAACACGGGGAAAAACGGGGGATTAATAACCTCTCTGCAGATAGAGATAGGCTTTCGATAGCCTTGGTTTGTTGATAAGATTTCAGTTAATAAGGAATATTTATCAACATAGAAAAGTTACTCGTAACGTTTCGAATTAGTAGCGAAGAAATTGACAAATCCATGCGAGACAATTCCTGCGACATGTCAATATTTTATTGGAAAGTTACCGCGATCACGTTTATATTTTGTCCAAAGCCAGCTTTTGATTTGGCAATTTGAACACAAAACGATTTAGGAATACCTACCACTGGATGTACAGGGTAACTTTGAAAGGACCGGCCAAATTTTAATCTAAGGGGCATAGGTTTAGATGATAATGCATTTTAAATATATATTTATTTTTATAAACATTGCATAAAATTGTACCATATGTAATGGTTAAACTTAATTACACTTTCAAATCATTTATTAGTAATTAATTATGAAGCTTGCAATAAATATAAACAATGTAATTTTGGTTCAATTATAAACAACATATTTAATAAACATGAATAACTAATTGCTATAAATGTTAAAATGTAATAGCACACCACAATGTGGTAGAATATGTTAGTGTGTTTAAATGTTTACAGCACCGTCTAAAACAACGTAAATAGTTTTAATTCAATTTCATTTCATTAAAAGTAATTGTTAGTTAATATTTCTGTTCTTCCTGATTCTTTCTCAACAGCAAATCAAACAACTACTACTACATACACCTGAGGGCGTACAGCCAAAAAATATAAGTATATATTTTGTGACAAGGGGCACACAACGCAATTTGTCAGGTTTAGATCGATTTTTGAAATGTTATCGCTGGAGAAAGCTTGTTGATCTATTTTTGGCGTGAACCCATAATAGCTTTCGTTGACCAGGTATACCAACGCTATATTTTTGATTTGTCATATTGTAAAAAAAACAAATGAAGCAAACGACGGTGGGGGGGGATCCCTCTGTTTTCTTCTAATTATTATGGAACCAACTACTAGATATAGAAGTAAACACACAACAGCTTTAAAACCAATAGGTGAACAATAAATCATCCCCTATTTTCCTACCTTTGGGGTTTGGATAATTTATCAAAATTTTGCATGTTAAGGCAAAATCTAACGCAATAAAAAATATTATTAAAAATCTGAAAAAGGTGTTTTTTTTACATTCAAATCAGTGAATAAAAACTTAGTCGTGCTCTATGTTAGATGTGTCGTGCCCTTAAAGCTAGATTTTTTTTCGAAATACAAACGAAACTCCCTTGGATTATATAATTTCTTTAATAAAAAAAAACATATTATTAAAATTGAATCACCCCATAAAAAAGTTATCCGTAATTTATCATATAAAACATACGAGCTGAAACACGAATCTTCTGTCTTCGGGTGAAAAAATAAAAATACTCACTGTTCGATATCTTTATAGACTACAGGCCCATGCCAAAAATAGATGGGTCATATGAACCACAAGGTGATGTATATAGGTATAGGACGATATAAGAGCATTAAATAATAAGATTCAGCACTATGCCGTCACCTGTAAGCTGTCAAACTGAGTGCAGGTGAGAATTCAAAAGTGCAGGTAGAGTAAGTCCGTTGTGGTCCCTTATTTTTGTACGGCATATTTATCATTGGAGTAAAAGCTGTACTGAAACAGTATGAAACTGATGCCGTACAGAATCAAGTGGCCAAATTTAAATTTAATTTAAAAAAAATACCCGATTTCTGGCACACCATTTTGTTCTGGCACACTACACGCTTTCTTATTATTTGTTATGGTTCTATCGACGATAGCAATGCCGTACAAAAATAAGTAACCAAAACGGACTTACTCTACCTGCACTTTTGAATTCTCACCTGCACTCAGTTGGACAGCTTACAGGTGACGGCATAGTGCTGAATCTTATTATTTAATGCTCTTATATCGTCCTATATACGTCACCTGGTGGTTCATATGACTCATCTATTTTTGGCATGGGCCTGTAGTCTATTACTGGATACAAGATAAAAGTAGCAGCCAGTAATATTAAAAAGTAAAATTTGCACTCCGACCCTAATTTAAATATTTCTCCAAATTGAAATACGTTTCCACAAAAGCCACTTATTCCACATTTATTCAGCTCTTGACCGCTTTATACTGGATTAGAATTCAGTTGGATTTCAATTTGAAATACTTGTTTAAACTTTTTAATTTGGGACGTGTAGAGTGGGATCAGTTTGCAATTTAACAACGTGATAGCATATTTTGTATGTGATAGATATTAGTGAACACTTACACGGATCTCCTGGTTGCCATCAGAGATAAGCCTAAATACCACGAGATAATCGTGGTCTATAGACACCACAGATGTAACAGGTGCGTCGCGGCCCTTTTCTACATAATCACAATCAAGTTGATGCATTTTGCCATTTCCCATTCAAAGCACTTAAACCGTTGGAAAAAAATGATTCTTCCTTAGAGTCGACATATGCGTCTCCTGCTGGTTTAACGTCGTCGTTTATCGAAAATCTTTGACCTCCCAAGTACTTTTTTAGGTTAAGAGAAAACAAGAAGTCTAACAACGCCAGATCAAGCAAATAAGGCGGACGTAGTAATAGTTCAAAGCCACATTTGCGGATTTCAGCATCATGAAACAAGACTTTTCTTCTGAGCATTCCTGAACGATTTTCTTTTATTTCCTCGCAGTAAACGACGTAGTGAGACACAGTAGTAATCAGAGTTTATAGTCTGACCTCTATAAAGATAATCAATCATAATCACACTCTTGGAGTTCCAGAACACTGAAGCCATTACCTTATTGGTCTTGCAGCCGGTATGTTAGGCCTATTGTGCAAGTCTAGCGGGTGCCCCTCCCTCTTGACCGGAACATGACCGAGTCCTTATGGCAACGGGAATAGGTGAAGCGGTGAATCCAGGAATTTTGCTGTTCAATACTCTACCACCAGCAAAAAAATGTAAGATTTTAGTAGCGTTACATCTTAAGAGGCCATATACGCTAAAATGCAACATTGGTCTTATAACTTTGTTATACTAGCATTTCAATGACCGTGGATATCAACACCATGTGATTCAAAGTAATTATATACATAATTTGAAAAAAAAACGGCTAAGTGCGAGTCGGACTCGCGCACTTAGGCTTCTGTAGACGGCTGTACTTATATAAGTTAACTGTAGGTATATAAATAAAAGTTTACCTAACACGAAATTAATTATATATTATGATGTAACTAAAAACATAACGTTCATGCAATTTTTCATGATTTTTGTTTCTTTGTCACAGACTTCGGTTTGTACCAAATTTTAAGAGCTACTCTGTAGAGTTAAGTAACTACCCTGTACGTTGTCATTCCCATTCAAGTTTCCATATAAATGATCTTTATAGTTTTGATATAAATTTCGACTTAATACCTCCACGCAATCATTAACAAAGAGGCTTTGACAGACGGAAGGACGGACAACAAAAAAAATTATACGGTTTCCGCTTTTGCTTTTCGGTTTCGGCACCCAAAAATAAAACCCCAGTTCCCCGGGCAGTGGTGTGACATTTGGTAAAAAATCTTGTAAATCCGCGGAAAACCGGTGACAATATTATGAAAAGTAGAAAAAGTTGTGATTTGTGTAAATTATAATGTATTATGAAACAGTAAAAAACAGAATTTTCACAAAGTCCATCATGTCTCTTTAATCTGAATCTATTTAAAAAAAAGTGAATTGGTTTATTTTAATTTAGTTGAGGACATATTTATTAGTTACAATAGGATAAATATTTGTTTTCTAACAGTGTGATTTTCACTCCCTTACCAATTCCTGCCGCCATAACGTCATGACGTGTTCCGGTTCGGAGGGTAAGGTAGCCGGTAAACTTACTTTTGCTCGAGGCCTAACATCCCGACCTCAGGTTGGCAACGCACCATTACCACCTTTGGTGTCTCTAGGCGGAATGATTTTTTATTAACAGGAAACCCGTCTGCTTGTTTGCCTTCCTATAACATAAAAAAAATATAGGATTTAATGCGGTGAAGTTAGTACAAAATCACTTACAAATAATGTACACGTTTTAGCAACCGTTTCGAAAGATAAAGGCGGTGAATATATGTGATCGGTTACATGGAGGTAATTCTATTTCGGGAGACGAGGGTGACCTCCAGTGATACAGCGCCAAATTAAATGTCTGTCAAGAAATACGAACACGCAATTTATTAGAACAAAAACCCAACTTCGTTAAATGATTTTCGACAATTCCCTCGTCGGTCTCGGGGTCTAGTGAAGAATTTAAGGCAACAACTTTCATACTAGCAGCGCGTAAAAAGCCAGTTTTTATCACTAGCACCTTGATTATAATAATTATGTGCTCCCCACTATCGTGTTCCGACAGGAAGCCAGCAGCGTTAGTGACACAAGAGACTCTTTACGTCAGGTTGACAATGCGTCATTACCACCTTTGCTGACTATAGATGAGATTCATCCATCACCACCTGCAAATCTATGGACTTGTTTATCTTACATTCACATTATAATATCTGTCTTCAATCCCTCTTTCTAATAAACGGCTGCGCCCGTTGATCTGGTGTATAATTTAATTTTTTGTTAGCAAAAGTAAAGTTACACACCAGATCAACGGGCGCGTAAGTTTTGTTAGTAAGGGGGTTAATACAGAATAATAAATCTCTATTTTGCGTGGTGACCGCATCACACTTGAACGGGTCAGAGTCTCCTGCTGTCTCGTCAGTAAATCATAGAGAGAGATAGAGAGAGAATCAAAGTTGCTCGGAAAGTGAGAAAAACCATTCTTCAATTTTGTCCATGCAAATTATTAGTATCTCTTAATGTAAAGCGATAAAAAGTTTTCCGGATCGACTAGTTAAAATATATATTTTCATTTAAAAGAAAATTGCAAAAAGCCCTAAATAATATTTTTGTGAAGTGAATTTAATGAAATTCCTCTTGTATACAGCGCAGCTCTCTCCTGTGGACATTCCAAACATACTCTTTTACTGGTTCTGGCAGAAAATATATTTTTCTAAGAATTCCAAGTGTTTCTACAAGTATAACATCCATCTCTACTCTAAGAATTTTCTCAAGTCTCACACACTTATTGAAATCGACATTGAACTGTTTGTAATTTTATTCGAAGACACATACATACATACATTTTAAAAACATATTTCTAATGTGGAGTATACTTTGAGGTTGCGTAAGACGTAGGGAGTATAAGCAGGATATTTTTCATAGAATTACTAATTTAGAGGGAAAAACGTAAATTAATCTTTTACTCAATGGAAAGTACAGGATAATGATGATTATAAGAATGGAGCAGCGTCGCAAAATGAAACTTTTTTTTCCTATGTTATTGGAAAGCAAACAAGCAGACGGATTTCCTGATGGTAAGAAATTCACGCCGCCTAGAGACACCAAAGATGGTAACGGTGCGTTGCCAACCTGAGGTCTGGATGTTATGCCTCGAGCAAAAGTAAGTTTATCGGCTACCTTATCCTCCGAACCAGAACACGTCATGACGTTATGGCGGCAGGAATAGGTAAGGCGGTGGTACCAATCCGGGTGAGTCGCTGCAAAACTCTACCACCTAGTCAGATGTCATGGTGTTAGTGATGATAAGCCTATGCTCGCCTTTTACGAGCTGCCTGGCAAGAAAGGCAGATGTTCTATTCTGCAAAGGAGCCCGGATCAACAAGGGAAAAAAAAAGATAAGATAAATAGAAAAGAAGAACTTTTGCAAGTGCAATGGCGGCGCGACAAGATGAAACTACGAGAATAAAATTTCACATAAGGAGGCTCCATTATGGGTCACATTCGGGGCCGGATGGTGATATAGATTTGCACCTTAGGCCTAACACCCCGGCCGCATGACAACGACAAACCTACAACATCTATGGTATCTATGGCCACGGTTTTCGTTATAACAATGAACACCGCAACTCGTGTGCTTGTTCACTTTTTATGCAATAACAACTTTGATCCTAGTTCTTGGACTACAAATTAAACAAACATGCTAGCCCTAGCCGAGCCGGTAAATGTCGTTCCTCTCGACAGCTAATAATTGGTATGAGAAAATAAGAATGGAGATTTTCAATTCTAAAAAAATGTATGTAACCTAATCTTGAAGTGAATAACTATTTCGTTTTCTCTTTAATAATGTCTGCACTAGTTTTAGCTTTACTTGAATTTGCGCTAAACACTAATAGGTAGATTATTAGATAAACATTCAAGTTTAACAGATAAAGGCTCATCATTTACTAATATTTTCTAATAAACGTTTTGCATTGCTTCGTGACAATGTAGTTGCCGATTTTGGTGTCGTTTGGAATGTTGCATGGTTTTGGAGGTTCGTGAATTTTCCTATACGTTTTTCGGTGACTAGTTGGCATGGCGCTTGGTATTCGAGGGTTATCATGGCTATCACCAGCAATATCATTGTCATGATGCAATTAGTATCTCCCACTTGATTCAAGTTTTAGTCTCTATAAAAATTAAACAGATGATCGGAATTTTGACCTTGCTAATTTGTTTATGTCTAGATTTTTACTGAATAATTGAAGGATCAAGGTCAATGTTCCATTAATCTAATAGACTTCTAATACTAAAATCAGTAGAAGAAAGTGAAGGTCATTATCATTCAGTTTGAACGTATTACTAAGTATTAACTTAATTACTTCTATAATTTAATTCAACATATGAATCTACTTTCTTACTGATTTCTTAAAAGTAACTTTGATCTTATTCTTTATCACTGGCTTCCTTTAAATTTTAATCGTTTTTAATATGCAATATTATTAAAAAAATATATGATTTAATTTGAAAGTTTATTTCGATTATTATTTCGATCAAGTGGGAGATCTTAAACAGTGTTAATAATGACTATTTTTAAAATCATATTTTTCTCCTTTCCTGCTGCTAGAAGGAGAGAAGGGGACATTTTGAATTTATCATCACGTAGTACAGTTACTACTAGATTGTTATTTTATCCAAATTCTATTGTTAGTTCTAAATCATGGCCATGGTAAAAGAACAGAAATGCCTAACTGCCTATAGCCTTATAATTGCTATACGTAGAACTATCATAAGAGCTTCAATGTTGTTATAATGTTTCTCTTCTTGAAGTGTATTGAAGTTGTAGAGAAATAAAAATATATAATTATGATTGTTTTTATTTTTGTCATTTTGCATGTAGCTTGCATGAATTACAATTATTCTTACCTGATATGAAAGCGTTTGTAGAACTAGTTAAGTAGAAACTGAACTGTGGACGTCAAGATTTGCTGAGGTCATCTCCTGTGGAGAATATTTTGCTTCAATTTAATTTGTGTCATGACTGTTTCTAAAGAAACGGCTCAGAAATAAGCAAATAAGACTAACCCACCTACTTGTGTGAAAACAACCGCCTGTGTATTTTTGTAACATACGGCATTTTTGCGCAATACCAGTTTCTAAAGTGTTTATTTAGTGACATAATTATAAAAAGCAAATTTTTTTTAAAACGATATTTTAGAATTAGTCCATTAATCTCAAAAAAACATGTGAGCCTATCGTACGTTTACACTATGCGTTTGGTGAAATGTTACCCTTTCTTTAATGAAATTAAGGCTTTAATGTGATTTGATATCAAACTGTCTGTATCTTAAGATGCATTTTTTTTACATTTTTTTATTACTTTTTACGTTTTCAGACACGTATTCCGACTAAATTGTTAAAATATCGTTAGCTTATTTGAGAAAACCCTGTATATTGTGGAAAATACAACCAAGTTTTTACTTATAAGATAGATGTCAGTTAAAGAAAACACGAAACACAAGAAAATTAACACGCAGCGTATATAAGATTTAAAACATTATCGGTGTACAAAAAATAGTTTTTGCGTGTAACCTGAAATCGTAGCTTATTAGTTTTAGCTAAAAACAAATAACTGCAACTATTGACTACACTTCAAATTACAATTCTATCTAAGTAATGAAGAAGAACCTAAAAAAAGAGTTAAAATAATGTTATTCTCTTTAGATAATTTACAAAATAAGTTTGAAATGATATTTTTTAAAATATTGATTTAAGTTATTTTCAAAATTAGAATTATTGAAGTGACACAATGATTAATTAATCACCATAATCAAAATAACAAATGTTTAAATCGACATAAAATTGTGTCGGCGTGTAGTGGTGACCCAGGTGCAGTGTCCGCCACCGGAGGCGCCGAGACATGGGAAAGCGGTGTACACCTCGTGTGCTTACAATTCTGTTGTATCGTATGAGTGCAAGTACGGTTACCGGCTAGTTGGCGATTCGACAAGGCGATGCGGCGCTGATAAGAAGTGGTCAGGGACCCAGCCTTTGTGTAAAGGTAAAATTTTTCTATCTCTTTTTGAAGTTATACTTCTTTTGGCGCGTTAGGAAAAAATGATGAGGGTAAATTTTTACGATGCGCGCGCACACCGTCACGAAAAACCGACATGATGAAGTTAGCTATAGATAACATTTTAGTTTTTTAATTATGTAGAAATCTTTTTTGTGATATTTTTATTAAAAATTAAATACACTTTATTTAACTAAATAATGAATTATAATAAAACTTTTAATGTATTAAATACCTTTTTTCTATGGTTAGTGTCATTTTGTCTACAAATGTAAAATAAGGCAAGAGATAAAATTTTTAAAAAGATTTTTACCTTATTACGCCGAATATGTATAACTTTCAACGCGTGTATATAAGTAGGTACCCACACAATTTTTTTTAAGAAACAAAGTAACAACAAAATGTTGATATCCTGCTGTAACTTTTGCTTTTAGTTAACATAGGCCTACCATGGGATTTACTTTTTGTTCCATTTTTATACTTTGAATTTTATTTAGACTAGTTCGGAAGTACAATATTTACTCAATAAACGATTAAACTTTTAGAATTAAATCCAATACGGTAAATATGTATTATTATCGTTTATGTGCATCATCAAATCAGATGATATCGCAAAGATCGCAACTATTTTTATTTTTTGTTTATTTTTATGGCAAGAGACAGCGAACTATAAACACCATATCTGTGGCCGGGGTTTTCGACCAGTTTTGTTAGTCTACCGGCTACCCTACCCTTCAGAACAGAGCATGCCATTGTCATTATGATAGCAGGAATAGGCAAAGCGGTGGATCCTTACCTGCTATAGCAAAAATACGTCTGCTATGAAATCTTTAATGGTTCGAGTATTTTAGACTTCAACTCGAAAGTATCTGCCATAGAAAACAGTAAGGACAAGACAAGATTAGCAGTGGAAAAGACAATGTTAAAATGATCTAATATAGTTGAATCTTATATTAGTGATACTGTAATGAGTGTAAACTAAAAATACATTGAAAATATACTCTCCGAAAATTCCAGAAATAAACTGTGGACATCCAGGACAGTTATGGAATGGGTGGCTGGAGAACATATCATCGGGGACTGGTTTGGGTGCTTCCATAATTTTCCGATGCCAGGACGGTATGAAGATGGAAGGCAATGGCTCGGCCATATGTCAGAGTGATGGTTCGTGGAGTCATCCTCTTCCAATGTGCTTAGGTAAGAAACCAAAAAAAATTCTGAAGCCATTTAAAGCAACGAATTTTGTAATTAAATTTTATCAATGATTCGCTCAAATCGTTCATTGCATTTTGTCTGTGTGTACGTATTTGTGTACGTACATGTGTATTTACAAATGATTTATGCATAGCGTAAGGTTATCTTCTGTTCTAGCTCCCTGTGTAGTACCTCACGTGTCCCAAGGAAAAGTAGTGTTGATGGAGAATAAAACAGGAGATAATGAAACACAAGAAAGCACACAAATTGTTGGAAGCTCTACGATGGTACAACATGGTACGTTTCTCCTGTTTTCTGCATATTTTGTTGTTATGCATCATACAAACAGTGGCTCCTCAGGAAGAAAATTGTTCATCGCGGTTTTAAAATCTTTAATCCGTACTTGGCGAAAAAACATTGTGATTAATCACTACATAGTATAAACCAAAGTCGCTTCCTATGTACCTTTGTATGCTTAAATCTTTAATGCGGATTTTGATGCGGCTTTTTTAAAAAGATAGAGTGATTGAAGTGGAAGGTGCGAAGCCATGGCAGGCCGCTAGTTACTTATACAACAATACAATAGCACTATTTTAAGTAGGTAAATTATGTTTGTTTGATTATATGTTCTTCCCATGTACATACAAAGATATTAACAAATAACAAACAGAAACACGCAGCAGTATTTATCGCCGTACGAACTGAAACTTAATTTAATATTTTTTTGGATTAAATGTAAATTTATTTCATAAAACCAGCCTTACATCTTTGGGCTTTTTATTTTTTATACCAACTAGGATATAAAATCTAAATGCAATAAAAGTATCTTCACGCTCATATTCCGGAACAGATAGGCAGACGCACAATCAGGGCACCTACGACTAGCCGGAGACATTATATCCCACAATGTGAAAGGTGGCAAGCCTAATGCCATCCGGGCACATATTATCCAATCCCAAACAAAATTTTTTTATTAAAAAATTGGAAAAAAACAAATTTGATTTTTTGTTGCCCGTTCCGGAATTCGAACCCGGGACCTCAAATCCAACTGAACCGCTAGACCACAGAGGCGACAAATACAATACATTATGAATCTGTTGTGTTTAAACAACAGTACTTATTGGAAATATAGTACATTTACTCAATTGTAAGTTTAAGCAAAGGTTACAAGAATGTCATACTTTTTTTACACTTCCTTAAAATCAATTTAATCTGTTATTTTTCAATTTTGCAGGTGAAATGATCATAGTGGAGTGTGAGAAAAACTACGAATTTCCTTCAAACAATCTTGCAGTGACATGTAATAACGGAACCTGGACACAGATACCACGATGCCAACCTGCCAGGTCAGTCAGTACCAGTGGAGTTGAGATATTTTTATTTAATTTATGTTTCAAAGCCAAAATAGGAGTATTTTTAAAGATGTCTTTTCATTACTCCAAACATTTTTTTTTTTGAATGAAAGAACTCATTGGGCTTTATTAAATTACTAGCTGACCCGGCAGATGTTCTGCTACTTTTTTTAATATGATTTTATTAAAAATATTTGGTGTGTGTCATCCTAATCACTTAGGAGTATAAAATATAGATATTGGCCGATTCTCAGACCTACTTAATATGCTCCCAAAATTTCATGAGAATCAGTCAAGCCGTTTCGGAGGAATACGGAAACGAACGATGAGTATAATTTTTGTAAATAACAAATATGACGATTTTTCAGACTACACGGATCCATAAGTAATTTCTGATTTCGTACGATCACTATTCCTTTGGTGGTGTTTTTGTTTTTAAAAGGCTCATGGTTATTGCATAAATGAAAAAGAAACTTGAATATTGCATATTTTCAATAAATAGTTAGAACATTTTACACGTTATTATTTCCTCGATTTTCTAGGAATAAGACCTAACTTACACGCCTAAAGAAACAGTTCAGGAAGCTTAAATTCGTATCCTGACAGGGGAAACAAAGTGGGATAAATGCAGATGTCTGTCAAATCAGGGCGATTACTATATTTATCTAGATCTAGTTAAGTATTTCTTTGACTAAAACTTTGACTGGATTAATTGATGTTTCAAAAATGTTACTGTTCCAGATGTAAGCGTATGCCCAAATCCCCCCGCAACGGTATGGTCATAGCTCCCAAAACAGAACATGGGATGAAAGCACGGTTCCGGTGCAAAGATGGATACGTGTTGCGTGGCAACCCTATCATGTTCTGCTCGTTTGGCGTGTGGACGGGGGAAATGCCAAAATGTGAAGAAGGTATCTCGTGAATTAGTACAATTACTGTTACGAATGCTGTTGGGATTACGCGAATATTAATGGATGCGAGTGGTGTTTTAATATTATTGCTCTAAAAAATCAGATTCCTCGAAAATCCATTCCTTTCATTGAATTGGGCTTAGGGATATCACCATGTTATCCTACTAACATTACAAATACGAAAGTTTGTGAGAATAGATGGATGTTTGTGACTCTTTCACGCACAAACTACTGAACGGATTTAGATGAAATTTCACAGTAATATAGATTTACATCAGAAGAATTTAAAAAAAATAAATTGTTTGTCGTCGCTACGGCAAAGACGCAAGTGAAGCTAGTAATTAATAAAACACTTGCTAATTTCACGCAATTTTATCTTTTTGACTTACCTGTTTCGATGATTAAAACATTCGGGGCCATTGAACTTGAAAATACTCATTAATGTTAAATTATATTTAAGTACAATGGTTCTAGAATATATTAATTAATTTTACGCAACAGTTTTATATTGATAAAAGAATGTTGTTAAGACGAAAAGTCGATATACTTACTTATACATTTGTTTTTTCGCCTTCGGAGTTATTATAAGTAGTAAATACATGTCCATTGAATAATAAGTTTAATTAATATCTAAAATTGATAACTAAATTGGCCAATAGCATACTTCAGTTACCTATTTACATTAAATTACACCAAACTCAAAATATGCAATAACTTGTAAATAATTCAAAATAATCTAAATGTCATATTACATAATGCCACGTCTTGCTCTTTCCACAATCTACTATTGTTATCTTTAAAAAATTAGTAGAATTTTGTACATCAACTTTGAGAATGTTTTAATAGTTTAGAAAAGAAAAGAACCAAACGAAACTTTTAATGTTAAAGTCAAGTCGGCTTAGACAAAAAGTAGTAATGATGCGACACTAAACTGATAATGAAAGCCTTTTGAATTAGGCACCTAAGTTTAGTGGGTATTTTTACTCGTAATGGAACTCATTACAAGACAATTACAAACGCTGACGTCACAGCGGCAGAAAAAGAAGAGCAAAGAAAACCTAGTCTACTTAAAGCAATATAATCGTAGCTAAATGTCAACATACTCTTGAAAGTTTTAACGCTTTATCTTTGTACCTATTGTAACCATGTCACTTTTTAATCATATTATGATAATAGAAAGTAGTCTTTGCAATAATCGCTTTTTTATGATATCGGAAGGCAAACAAGCAGACGGGTTTCCTGATGGTAAGAAATTCACGCCGCATAGAGACACCAAAGTTGGTAATAGTGCGTTACCAACCTGAGGCCGGAATGTTAGGCCTCGAACAGAAGTAAGTATACCGTTTACCTTATCATCCGAACTGGAACACGTCAACGGCAAGCATTGACGTTATGGCGGCAGAAATAGATAAGGCGGTGGTACCAATCCGGGCGAGTCGCTGCGAAACTCTACTACCTAGTCAGATGACACGGTGTTAGTGATGGAACCTATACTCGTCTTTTACGAGCTGCCCGGCACAGCTTGAATTCAACACAAGATTTTAAATATTTGCAGCAAATTGCTCCAAAATTCCTCCATCAAGAAATTAACCATAAATTGGCACAGAGTAGGAAGTAGGAACTCTTCAACGTATTGTTTTATAATATCAACATATATTTCTATTCTTTTCAGTATTTTGCCCTTTTCCCGGCTACGTAGAGAACGGAAAAGTCCTCTTAGTTGGAAACATGGGGCTATACGATTATCGACCTTATGTTAAGAAGGTAAGATTACAATTTATGCACATATTTTATATTTATTTATGGAAAGGTGAAACAGAAGAAGAGAGAAAATACGTACATCACCACATTATATGTATTTTATTTTTTACTATACGGAGTACTTGGTTATTAAAATATAAAAAATAGCATGTTCTAAGTATTTTTGTTTTGTTTATTTTGTATTTTTGTTGCCCCATATAGATTTGCTGTAGAGTTTATCAATTTAAATAGAAGGCATGTCTATTTTATAAAACAGTTCCATTAAAAATACTTGAACTATGTCATATAGCTTTTCGAAATTTAAATAGGTATGTATAATAATCGGCACGTGTGTAAAATTTTAATTTATTTCAACTAAAAAAATGTTGAAATAAAACTTTAAATATATACGAGATCTTATGAATGAATTGCAGTAACATGGTTGATATTCATTAATTATTTAGACATTTAAAAAAAACTAGTTGCGTAGTTAAAAAAATATATATTTTTACATAATATACGAGTACATTATTTCCCACAGGATCCCGAACCAATCAATCAATTTGATAAAGAATGTTTTGTTGAGTAACGGTTTTAAACTACAACGATAAATGTTATTTTATTTTTGCTAATTATATTAAGTGTAATAACGAATGTATGATTAATAATTCACTCAAACTAAAAACGATAACGTATGTAATACCGACAGGTGGTGAACAATAAGCAGATAATGTACGAGTGTGAGAAGGGCTACGTGTTGTCCGAAGGCCCTCCAGGCGCCACCTGTATCGGCGGCCATTGGAGCCCGAGGGAACTGCCCAAGTAACCAGCTGAATTTCTATCATTTCAATACACAATAAAAAGTATCGCCAGACATACACACAACATACGAATTCATCTAAACTTAAAATCCAAAAGTAGTTATGATATCTATCTTTAGAGGTATATAAATATCGAAACATATTTAAAAAACACGATATGATATATAATATTATATATTTACGTCGGTCCTTGACAGAATTGAGTTAAAACCTCGTCAAGGACGCCTCGGTGCTCAAAATGACTTGGACTTGTGTATGCCAATTTCCTTTTCTTTTTTGATTCGTCGACTGAGTGATGAACTGGCATTTATTTTGTTAATATGCTCTCATTTTTTAAATTTAAAGTTTTTTAATATATCAATTACAATCAGAGAATACTCAATAAATACAATCTCATACATTAATTGAATGTGTAATGGATGTATATTCACGCCCATATCCCCGAAGACGTAGGCAGAGGCACAACCAAGGCACCCACGACTAGCCGAAGACATTAAGTCCCACAATGTGATAGGTGGCAAGCCTATCGCCAACCGGGCACATTTCCAATCCCGAGCAACATTTTTTCTTATTAGAAAATTGGAAAAACCCAATTTTGTTTTTGTTGCCCGACCCGGGATTCGAACCCGGGACCTCATGCAGTCAAGTCCAACACCCGGACCGCTAGACCACAGAGGCGACTTTTTTTGTAATGAAACTATTATAATATTACGAACAAGCTCACGGATCTCCTGATGGCAAGTGACAACCATCACCTATAGGCACTATAGATTTTATAAGTCTGCCCTATGGCCGGGAGGCTAGCCCTATTGTGCAAGTGTAACCGATAGACTACCTACCCTCCAGGATATTTTGGTCATTATGGAGGCAAGAATAGGTAAAGGGGTAGATCCCACTCGGCCATGATAGTGCACAGTTCTCTACTACCATCTTATTGGTAATGACCTATTTAACCTGTGCAAATATCTTGTTGGTAATGACCTATTTAACCTGTGCTCGCCTCTAACAAGCCTGGCAGAAAGGCAGACGGTCTATTCTGCTAAGAGACAAGTATGTAAACAGAGTAAGTTTATTGACTACTCTATACTGTAGCTATAACACAATGGCGATTACTGATATTTGACGGCAAAAATAGATGACGCAGTGTCGGTCTGTGCGAGCTATGGCAGACATTTCACAGGTAGAGGACATGAAGTGACTAATGTATAATTATGCTCATCTTTTACAAAATATCTGGCGAGGAGGATTTTTTTATGAGATTGGACAGCTAATAAGTAAATAGGTTTTCTGGTGGCACAAAATAACATTTCCTACGGATACTGAAGGTGGTAATGGGCCATTTCTATTTGACTTTGAAATATATACATTTATTTTTCAGTGCGAAGAAATTAATTTTGTGCAAACGCTTTTGATCACAGGTGTACTTTATATCAACACCCAAGAATACGATGGAGCCGTAGACGCCGATCGATTCCGGAATCCGAAGTACGTCACAAAAGATCTGTCTATCTTCGTCAGTACTATAACAAGCTTCGTAGGCAAACAGATACATCCCAAAAAGAGATAGACCATCTATACAATAAATATAACCATGACGAACAAAAACCTACATTACGGCACGCAAACTTTAAACTAATGAAGAAACATGATTCAGAATTCAATGACGATGAGTACATGGTTGAACCTGATGTTCCTGATGGAGAGAATTTCCCAACTGCAGTTTATACAGTTTATAATGTTCACGGTGAACCTATTGGCCATAAATTTTATTCTTATCAACCAGTGTACGAACCGGAAGATGATGAATTATTACACAGAGAAGATTCAACAGAATATGAAAATTCAGAAGAATCAGAAGAAGAACCAAATTTTACTATCCTTAAAGGAGGATTCTTCTCAGATCATGAATTTGATGATAGCAATGACGTATCAGATAATATTAATAAATTGAAACATCAGTATTTCGAAAGATATGTTGATAAGCGTAGAAAAAGATTTTTAAACTTGAAAAACAGTGAAGATATTAAAAAGGAATTAGATTGGAATTTAAATGCTACCGAGAGCACTAATATACAGTTCACAACGGAAGTAACAAAAAATAAGCTAAGAAATAAACGAGACCTTAATAATGAATTCAATACAGATATCCCAACTAAATTTGTGATTACACAAAATTCAAAATCCAATAACGAACTCGATGAAGAGTTTTTGAAAGTTATACCTTTACCCGTTAAACCCAAAAATACAATTTCAAACAAAACTCAATTAGAAATGTCAATAATTCCCTTAGAATATAAAAGTACAAACTCCACAGAGGTCAGCGGTGCGTTTGAAAAACGTGAAAAAAGAACGAGTAGAAAGACAGATAGATTAAACCAAACTACAGCAACGATCCCTAAAACGTAAGTAACGTATTTACTAAAAAAAATATAAAAAAAGTTCACTAAAGTTTAAGTATTTACTAAATTTAGTTATAATCTAACCTACAGGTCTAGATAATTAAATAAAACAAAAATTTGAAATAAATAAAATATACTGTGACGTCATGTACCAAACTTGTATATTTTAGGTTTAAACAGACAATGTTTAGAACATTTTAAAAGCAGACCTCTAAGACTTGTTTTTTTTTTATATTTTTAAAGTCATAACTTACCTGAACTGAAAAACAATTACAAAATTTCTTACTAGAACAGGACAACGTTTGTAGTCTCAGCTAGTATTATAATCAGGGTCGGCCCCAGGGCTGGGTGGACCGGGCGGCTGCCCAGGGCGGAAAATTTTTGGGGGCGGCAAACAAATTTTAAAGAATGGCAAATTTTTAAACATGAATAAAATAATAAAATCATGATATGAATGTGAAGGGTTAAATTTTCTGTATCATATTTTACAAAAAGAACAAGTCTAAGAATATGTACGTTAGTGCAAGCCTCAAGTTACGATTATAGTCCAAGTCCAAATATAAAATAAATCACTCAGCTTGTATCGAACAACCGTCGCCGGCGCCACCGCGCTGCACAGAACAGTGACAGCGTCAAAGCAAGGGTGG
>NJDD01000872.1:179543-192272 GCA_002245505.1 Calephelis nemesis
CCGATATCGCCCAGGCCGGCAAAGTTCCTAGGGCCGTGTCTGATCTGATTATTTCCTCTAGAGGAATGTCAAGCCTAAATAGTATTACAGTGAAATTAATTCTTGCCCTGTTCAATAGTGCAGACTGTCTGTCATCCTACCAGGCAACTCGTACGAGGCAAGCAAAGATTAAATGTATCATTACTCTTTATACCAGTGGTGGTAGAGCGGTGTGCAGCAATCATTATCCACTGCCATACCGATTCCTGCCGATATAATGACAATGTCATGTACCCGTCCGACCAGTAGGCTAAGGCAGGCAGTAAGGAAGTATTTTTCTTTAATATTTTTGTATTTTTTTTCAATCATAATTATATGTGTATTAGGGGCCGTGAAGGTAAAGGTGGCAGAAACCGACAAGGACCAACAAGTGCTGAAGAAGTTGATCAAAATACTGATTTAAAAGAATCAGTTGAAAATGGAAATAAAACTGAAAAGGGCAAAAAAGGACGCCCTAAAAGTCCATGTGAACCTATTGAAAGTGAACCGTACGTAAATATTGAAATAGTCAAGTATGGACGAGACCCTAACAATACTTTCAGTTCTGGTAAGTTACATTAAATACATAACTTAAAGAAATAAAACATATCACGATCACTTTTAGGAGCAGTAATTGTATGTACACATATCGTTTAAGTTATTAAAAATAATACAACGAGGGAAGACCTCCAATAACTCACATTTTGATTCATACATAAATGTCATTTTAGGGACAATAGTTCGCGTAGCTTGTGGAAAAGGTTATGGATTAAATTTAGAATCGAATGCTACATCCAAATGTGTTCGTGGTAGATGGAAACCAGAAAAACCAAAATGTGAAATTTGTAAGTATTTAAAACAATATTTATATATATTATTTGCTTTGAATATTGAATATATTATTAGCCAGCCAGAACAGAGCCAGATAAAACTTTTAACGTGCTGTGAAATAACTGACTAATTCTGACTGACTGAAAGAGACATAGAGACCTTTAAAATAGTAGCAGCAGCTCTCAAAATTAAAAAAGATAACATAGTGATGAAACTGCGCCCAATGATAGTAATGATAACTAATTCCAGAGTTCGAATTAAATTTACTCGTAATCTGCATGTACAGGGACAACTATGTTTGTTCGCAAGTTAGTTAGAGAGATCTAATTGACGCGCGTTTTATTTATTAGTTGTTTATGTATATTTTTGTTATTTTTTTAATTTTGATAGCTACAATCAATACTTAAAAGTTTTTATCCCTGTCTCAATCTTGAAATACGCATAAATACGTCTCGTTCTTGCGAAAATCAAAAATTATTAATCATAAATTTAATTTGTGTGGCAAATTAAATTACTCTCTTTTTTCAATTTATCGAATTGTCTTTGAATATAACTTTTTTTCTTTCGAAGATGTCCTACCAGATGAACCACTATACATCTCGACTGATACATTACAACTTTTAATTCCTTTTCTGTAGACTACGTCGATAGAGTTACGTTTTAACTACATATTTTTATATAACTGTATTTATTGAGTCTTCTATTGAATTAGGCTTAATTCAATCTTCTTTTGATGAAGATGAAAGTCAATTTTTTTACATTTTGTCTTTATTTAATCCGCGTACCATCAAATTATCTATGTCTTGATAAAGTTATTTCGGCGTTATAAAATTTAAAAAGATTTACGGGCTAAGAAATTTCGTTAATGAATTCACCTACTACTTTATTGCAGTGCCTTGCCACGTACCTTCAACGGAATACGGAATTTACACCATGTCTCCGAACACTAACCCGACAAGCGTGGTTCAAGGACTGAACCAAGGAGATGAGAAGGAGTTGAATGAAACTGACCCAGTACCAAATGGCCAAGTTGTCCACTTTTCGTGTGAATATGGGTAGGATATAAATACACTGGTTTATCAATAACATTTTATCACCAATTAACAACAAACCTTACAGCAAATAACTTAATTATAAATTACTTGCGTTTTTTATGATAGATCCTTATTATGAGGACTCTAATTAAACACGCATATTATTCAATCTTGTTTATACTTAGAAAGTAGCATCTTAAGTTATTAGCTTAATGCAAGTGATAATATGATGATTTTATTGACACTTTACACATCTTTTTTTCCCTCGTGTTGTTCCGGGCTCCTTTGAAGAATAGACCATCTGCCTTCCTGCCAGGCAGCTCGTAAAAGGCGAGCGAAGGCTTACTGTCACTAACACCGTGACACCTGACTAGGTGGTAGAGTTTCGCAGCGACTCACCCGGATTGGTACCACCGCCTTACCTATTCCTGCCGCCATAACGTCATTAAGTGTTCCGGTTCGGAGGGTAAGGTAGCCGGTAAACTTACTTTTGCTCAAGGCCTAACATCCCGGCCTCAGGTTGGCAACGCACCATTACCACATTTTGGTGTCTCTAGGCGGCGGAAATTTCTTACCATCAGGTAATCCGTCTGCTTGTTGCCTTCCAATAACATAAAAAAAAAAACTAGGCCTCTTAAGGCATTGAGAGCTCAACGTAATTAAACTTACTCATTTACTCATCCATAACTCTAGATACCTATCCTTTGATTGGGCAGCAAAACGTTTGTGTTTCTTAATTATAAGATAATTGTATATCTTTTCAGGTACAACGTACAAGGTCCAACAAATCTTCGATGTTGGCTTGGAGAATGGGCTGTTACTAGTATGCCAGAATGTGTGCCAGGTGAAGATGACTTATTCGTATAACTACAGACCCCCTCTAACAGTGTTTAACACATTGTATTAGACCTTTGCCTTTTTTCTTCTAACGTATAATATCTACGCTACTTCTGCACTAATAACGTAGAATGATGTTTAAATTTTAACTGTTCGCTATATCCTAAAATACGAAAAAAACAAATCTTTTGACAGGATAAACAGAAAAACTAACTGACACTAAAAAATTCCAAATTAATCCTAATTATTCTTACTGAATCTGAGCTAAATTTATAAAGTACAGATATTATAATCATTAGCATGTTTCTTGGAACCGTCATGTTTTTATTTCGAGTGCATCGTAGTCGGTACCATATACCTACTTCAAATAAGAATACAACGGTGACGAGTGACCTTATGGCGGTTAAATCAATGGGTTGGTCACCTAGTCACAGTCACTGTGATGGTATAAAAATAACGGTCCCTTTTACGATAGGAAAGCTGTTGGCGTTTTTTAAAGGAGCCCGTTACCAACTTGGATATTCATTTTTAAATGAATTTAATGTCACCAATGTATTTTTCTAGCGCCCTGTGAACTTCCACTTCTTCATGGCGCATCTTACGAAGCTGGGTACAGAGCTGGTTTGACCGTCGCACACGCCTCATTCGTGAACATAGCCTGCGATCCTGGACGGTCACCTCCTGCTACCCTGAACTGTCATTTAGGGAGACTGCAACCAACAGTTCATGATTTTTGTAGACCATTAGGTATGTAGGGTCTTGTTAGACAACTAAAACTTTGTTCATTATATTCTTAACAGGACACTTAAGACTAAAAATCATTGAAACCCATTGAAACCAATAATCTACGTACTAATCTAATTTCTTTTACAGCAAATCTAAGTCGTCCTAGACCAACATCAGAATTTCAAAGTGGATCTGACATAGTAAGAGAAGATATCTCTGAGCTAGAACCTGATTTGCCTGGAAAAGTATTAGAATGTGGACCTCCTGCTAGGTATTAAACTTTTCATTAAATATAATGTAAATAATTGAATATTACCGAATTGAGAAATGTCTTAGATATTGATTTGTTATCCAATGTAACAAAATTGTAAAATCATCGAACCAGGACCCCGAGTCTACTAATTTATAAAAACATTTGAAATATCAATTTCACAGGTTTTATCAACTGACCGTTTATTAGCAGATTACTATAAGATTAAATTACACTTGTTAATTGCTTGCTAATAACTGACGGAACAATGATAAAATATGTAGAAATGAGGCAATTGTGATGTTAACACCACCTAAAGTAAGAAGAACTGGACAATTGATTTTCTCGCAGCATTAGGGATTGACTCAAAGACTTTTGGGTCTACTTTGAGAATCACCATTTATTTAGAATTACTTTTGAAATCAATAAGACATTTCTTCCGACGCTAATAAATCATTTAAATTAACTATGTAATACAATATTATTACCGATTTTATTTATTGTAACTGAAAATGTTTTAATGAATCATCACAAGTAACTACTCTTCTACTTTAAGAGTATCTTTTATAAAAAAATAATTTAGAAATGATTTAATAGCAGTAAAATGTCGATTCGCGCTTTCGTTGTAGCTTACGTGTTCATTTAATTTGGTTTTAGATCACTTTTATTTAAATTCGCATCCAGTGTTGTATCTATGGAGCGTTAGTCTGTTCAAAATGATTAAATATCATTAGTTAAATTACGTGAACAATGTTTAGTCTGTGCGCTTTTGAGGCATTATGTTTTGCTTTTAACTAAGTTAAATGTTGGTAAAATGTATTTTTCGAAATACAATTTACCTATGCCCATACTCTGGGAAGCGACAAAAATAATGTTTTTGCAAAGTCTGCGTTTCTTATTTGCTGGCTGGAAAGACTGAAGGGAACCCAGGCGTTCAGGGATACCAAGCCCTGGTGAGAGCCTTCTAGGTTCGAAATTTTGCTTCTGTATCATTACATTTTAGTCATTCATCTCTGACCAATTCATCATCACATATTATGTCATAACTGTCGCGTTTTTGGACAACTTCTTCACAAAATGTTTTAACAATTTTAATACATTTGGTTTTATAGATTTATTCTTTCAGTCGGTCGATATCGTTTTGACGGTTTTAAATCCTCAGGAGGCAGGGCTTAGTTTTTGTAAGACAGTGAGACAGTCGTTTGCTATTTGGCTTTTTCAGTGTCTTGGCCGAGCTTGAGTTATGTTGCAATTTTTTGCAAAGTTAGTACTCTAGTGCATGCTTATATAAAAACATACAGTTTTGAGAATGTTCTTTCTTTTTAATTTAAGCTTTGTTATTTTTTTTATTACTTTTCCCAAATATTTTGTTGTGTTTAGGGTACAAGGAACTCTGATATACCGCGATGGTTCTGAAGTTGATGAGGCTGTGGAAATTAGAGGTTATCCTCATGGAACAGAGGTGACTTTCAGATGCATCGCTTCCATTATGGGTGAGAAGACCACCTGGAAGTTGATCTGTGAACATGGAAACTGGGTGGGGAAAAGTTTCAACTGCGGTAAACTACTAAGTTTTAAATATTAGTCTCTTAAGTATTATATAAATATTTTGACATTTCATTTAAACATTTGAACAACTATGTGTCTTATCATTTATTTATTAAAGATGGATTTGCTATGTCACCAATGTTGGAGTAGGTAAATACTCAATTTCGTGCAATCTTGTAAATTTTAGGAATAGCTGATAATAAATTAGTAATAACAGTAGCTCCTCAAATTTTAAACGCGCCAGTAAAACAGTATCGACTTTCAGAAAAAACTTTATAGTACAAAACTTTTTTCAAACTAGTCGATCTAACCATTGCAGTAAAAATAAAAAAAGAAGGGGTGACAGTAACCACGGATTTGGGTTACTACTCACTAAGTAAAAACAACTAACTTCATAGAGTCAACTTTGCCAGAATATAAATCCGAATATGTAATGGAAATACGTGATGCTTGGCAAAATTAAGCAGTATAGCCGAATTCTGCCGCTCCGTGCTGGACTATGATAGTTATTTATTTACAATACAAGTTGCAAAAAGAGTAGGTAAGTAATATTTTTGTTTATTTACAGAAGAATTAGAAGCACAAAGCGAAGAGTTACTAAGTAACAATAGCTGCACCTTCAGGAATGAAGAGCCTCACGTGGTATCGTTCTATAACGACCTCGAAATTACGGAGACTGTGGACTTCCCGCCTGGTGCTGTGATTGTCTCCAGGTGAGTTTGTCATAGCGCTACCACAACAACTCAACAACAACTCGTTTTATTTTATTTTTTTGGCATGTCTTATTATCACTATCAAGCGATTTTATCTTTATTATGACCTTTCTTTATGTTAGGTAATACATTTACCTGATCATGGAAGGAATGGATCATCCAATGACTTTGACCAGGTATTGCAACTTCCTTCTTTTATCAGTTACTTATCGGTATTTGTCAACGCTGCAGGTGTAGTGACATTGGAAAATATGCAATGTCGGGGTCCCAAACGCGGCGGTGTGTCGGCGGCTCGTGGGACGGAGTCAAGCCCACGTGCTTCGGCTTGAACCAAGAGAATGATTATGCAAGTAAGAAATCGATATTTTTAATTAGAGAGGCATTCGCTTACATAGTATGACAAAAGATTTAATGCAGATCTGTAAAATTAAGAATAAGGCAGATTTATTAATGGCAGATCCTAGATTCCCTTTCGTAAACTCAAAGATAGGTTCATTTAAAAAAAATACTTATTTTGTCGAATTTGATGGAAAAAATATGGAAAAAAAGAATGATTGCTTTTGAAAAAAATATTTACAAGCTCTATGTACGTGATGTGAGAAAGTAACTTTAATAGTAAATTAATTTTACATTATACACCTTCTTGTAATTATTATCAGCTAAAGCGACTTGCAGGGTAGTTTTCAATAGTGTACATAAACGTTTTGACAACGTTTGAACTCTCAGAAATATGTAATCGATAAGAAAATGACGATCGCATTTACCCCTTACGAAACATCCAGAACACAAGTGTATGTTACTGACATACACTTTTATACTGTATGCAACAAATTCAGCCAAAAACCTTAGGATCAACATTATAAATACAGTCCTTCTCTTCCTCGTACATTAGGTACACACACGTAACTACTACTGCAATTCCTTGGTGAACATAATATTGCTTAATGTGATATTAGCCTTACTTAATGTGATTATCGCCTCTGTGGTCTAGCGGTTCAGTTGTTGTACTTGACTGAATAAGGTCCCGGGTTTGAATCCCAGGTCGGGCAACAAAATGAAAATTGGGTTTTTCCAATTTTCTAATAAAAAAAAATGTTGCTTGGAATTGGATATGTGTCCGGTTGGCGATAGGCTTGCCACACATTGTGGGACTTAGTATCTTCGGCTAGTCGTGGGTGCCCTGGTTGTGCCTCTGCCTACCACTTCGGGGATATATGCGTGAAGATACTTAGATGGAATAATCACAAGTTCTGGTCATTAATCATTACCCAGATGAAGTATTGTTAGCGTAATACTAGGATCTTAAATATAACATGTGAATTGTACTCTACCTTTGTTAACGTGATTAAAAACAGAATAGGACAATAGCGATCCCTGACGCATAGTAGCAAAAATAAGAGAGATGAATCGGTCTAGAAGTTAGAGATTTATTGTTTGCTCTTATATTGACACAAAATATTGTTTTATACTACAAATAGCAGTCCGAAATCAACGGCGAAAAAAACAGAAATACGTAGTTGGTTTTACATTTATATAGGACCAGACTAATCAGTTGTTCATTATAATTGCAGTGGAGAAGCCTCCAACTATCCTGTTCCGACACTCCCAAGGGCCAATCGCACAAACAAATGACGGGAAACTGCTAGTGTATCCTGGCACCGTACTGCACATGGAATGTCTTTGGATGAGAAGGTTCGGGAACCCTAAGTGGAATGTCACTCATCATTACCCAGAGTAAGTATTCAAATAACCAACAATAGACAATGATAGCTCCTGCAACTAAAAACTTAGCTAGTGGCTTCGCTTGAGCAACATAAACCGTTTTTTATTATTTCAAATTTAACAGTTAATAGCACAAACCTAGAAATCATTAAAGTTATCTCTGCACTGTTTCGTTTTTATGTTTGTTTTTTTCGCCGTTTCTTCTCCCGACTAGGTTAGAAAACGGTGGTAGTAAAAGGCAGATAGGCCATAGTTCTGGGTGCCGGGGAATTTTTGGTTGGTATGCTTATATAATTTAGTAACTACTTCCTAATGCACAAATTCCGCAAGTAAACAAATTTCATTTAATTTCATTTCTACTGACACACTGACACTGCTCACAGAGTGAGCTCAAACATTAAGGACCATTTTCACATTTCTATGTAAAATATTTAACTCTGAGATAGCTTTTAACTTAAATTAAATCGTTTTACATTCGACAGTTTAATTTATTACTAAAGCCAACCCAAGAACATGCAAGTAGCACTTGGCCAAAAATGTGCCAGTTATTGAAACTATAAATATATAGTAAGAATTATTAAGCGTTGTAAAACTGCAAAAATCGACTCCAACTATTTCATTTACACTTTAATAGTGCATGCATTTTTCACTTACCTTAGTGAAAAATGTACCTTTGCACTATTAAATACGACTCAAAAATCACTATCACTTAGATTACACATAGACATTTCGATATGTGTATTACAATTAAAACCTCATTTCACAGTACAGAAAACAAATACCCAGAAGGGTGGACCACAGACCCTGGACGAGACAGTCAGTTGGAGTACCGGCTGAGTATCATGGGAGCAACCAAGGAAGACTCAGGAGTCTACCGGTGTGAGACTCCAGCAAGGCAGAACCATCAAGTGGAAATCATTGTTGAAGGTACAATTACATAAATATTGGAACAAACAAAAATCTTAAAATAATCTAAATAAATCAGGAAGAACATCTGATATTTCTAGTAATTGGTTGCTATGATGTATACCTACATGTCTGCCACCAACAAGTTACAGGTAAAAATATTGTACAACTCCTAGGTTGCCGAAGTTGTTGCTACTTCTTAGCCTTATTTGTTTCTTTCAGCCAGAAAGTTAAAACAATTAGTTGGAGTTTCGGCATAGTTTCATAGTAGTAGCAGCATAGTATCATGAGAATATAAGATGATGATTAAGGGGTTGCAAGTTTAAAACATCAGCACGATAGAAAAAAATATTGAAAAAAGAATTTCACTATTATTATTACTATGACCGCCTCGTTGGTCGAGGGGCTAGCGTACACGTCTAACTACATTGACCAACCGCGAGGCTCGGGTTAGATTCCCGACGGGGGCAGGCATTTGTGTGAAGAACATTCAGATGTCTGCATTTCCGGGTCTGGGTGTTTAATTTTTTGCTGATGCTGTCAACATGAGAGTACCAAGAAAAATTTGAACTAAAAACTACTCCTTAATTAGTAAATTTATCTGACATGGCAATTTTGATGTTGTTAGACTTGTCACATTCTGTGTCGTTTGGAGCATTATTTGCCACAACAGTTACACTGCTTACGCGGAATTAGCAAAATAAAGCCTTATTTTACGTCTGTAACAACGTAGTAAACGTGAGTAGTGTGGCAACGGTAAAAGGCATGATTTTTTTTTTTCAATACACAGACGTACACTGTCCGCCGCTGCCAATACGTCGAGGTTTGGTCGCAAGTAGTCTCGGCACGCGGCTTGGCACGGAAATTAACTTCTCTTGTGCCAACGGCAACGCACTCCTTGGCGCGCAAACCCTCACATGTCGAGCTTCCGGAAATTGGAGTGGACCTTTACCAGTCTGTGAAAGTAAGTGGAAGCTGTTTGTACTCAATAGCAGATGCGTATAGTGTCCCTCAAACAAGTTATATAATTACCTTCGACATCTTTCTATTTTCCCTTCAATTTTCCGAGTTTTCTCTTTATGCGAATTTCCTAATGATAACTAACACAACAAGAAATAATTAGGAAAATAGGTCCATCCATGATGACGTCAATGATCAAGAGAAATAAGATTTTTTTGTATGTAAGATGTGTCCATGTGTCGATGGTCCCACAGAAACTTTTTTTAGGTATGAAAACTGTCCTTTGTATCAATTCAAGTTACCCCTTATGTAATTTCATTAAAATCGGTTCAGCAATTTATGCGTGAAGGAGTAAAACAAAAAACATACAAACTTTCGTATTTATAATTTAATATGATTTTACGTTCGCGTTAGGAAAGCAGCGAATAATCGTACCTAACAATTAATGAAAAAGTCAAGTTTACGGTAAAATCCATTAAAATCATTGTTTTGATTGTGAATTTTACTTTCTAATTATGAGTTATTTGATAGATTGATAAGACAGCGGGTAGCGATAATTTACTGTACTATTAAGGTACTTACTACAAACAGTTGGTCCGGGCTCCTTTGCAGAATAGACCATCTGCCTTTCTTGCTAGGCAGCTCGTAAAAGCGAGCATAGGCTTATCATCACTAACACCGTGACATCTAACTAGGTGGTAGAGTTTTGCAGCGACTCGCCCGGATTGGTACCACCGCCTTACCTATTCCTGTCGCCATAACGTCATGACGTGTTCCGGTTCGGAGGGTAAGGTAGCCGGTAAACTTACTTTTGCTCGAGGCCTAACATCCTGACCTCAGGTTGGCAACGCACCATTACCATCTTTGGTGTCTCTAGGCGGCGTAAATTTCTTACCATCAGGAAATTCGTCTGTTTGTTTGCCTTCCTATAACATAAAAAAACCTTAAAAATAAGTATATAAATACTATGTAATAAGAGGCGGATCTTCCATAGATATACTCGTATTATAGCAAACACGAATTTTGTATAAAGTTTGGTTTAAGTGACAAATGGCTAAACGGATTTGTCTGAAATTTAGAACACAGATAGATTGTGACCTGGTTTAACATATAGATAAGATAAGATAATGCCTTTATTTCTCTGACCGTTTGTACAAAATTTAAACTAAAGAATATTAAAAACTGAAAATAATAGAAATAAAAATTTATGTACACTTTGCAGCAACTGGATGGTCAGGCTGTCCTTCGACGTAGGCCTCCCCTAATTGTTTCCAGATGTCCCTGTTCCGAGCTAACTTTCTCCATCCCTTTGGTAGGTCATCTTCCCATCTTCTTATTTGACGGCCTTGTTGTCTTTTCCCATTTCTAGGATACCATTATATTACATCCCTTGTCCATTTGTCTTTATTTGTTCTAATAATGTGTCCAGTCCAGCTCCATTTTAGTTTCTTTATTTTTGTATGACATCATTTACTTTGGTTTTTTTTCTGATTTTTGTAAGGTTCCACCTATCTTTTAGTTTGATATTTAACATGCTTCTCTCCATACTGTGTTGGCAAACGCTTAGGTTTTTGTTGTTTTTAGTTGTAGCTAGCCATGTTTGGCATCCATATGTAAGAAAAGGAAGAATAGTTGAGTTGAATAACTTACTTTTCACTGCTATAGGGATTGATTTATTCTTGGTTATTTCTTTGAGAGACCAATAACGTTTCCATGTGTTACTGATTCTTCTTTCAATTTCTTTTGTATATTGATCTTTATTTGATATTAACTGTCCTAGATACACATATTCATCAACATATTCAATAGTAGTTTCTCCCACATATATGTTATTTTGTAGTGAATTGGTCATTAGTTTTGTTTTTTCGGAGTTCATTGACAAGCCGACTTTGATGCTTTCTTGATCTAATTGATACATCATGACCTGAAATATCTCAGGTTTTTCAGCAAATAGCACTAAGTCATCTGCAAATCTTAGATGACTGAGTTTTACACCATTCACATTTATTCCATAGTTAACCCAGTCTAGGTTCCTAAATATGCCTTCTAATACTGCAGTGAAAAGTCTCGGGGACAACGGGTCACCCTGTCTGACACCTCTTTGAATGGTGAATTCATCATCTTGTTTTTCTAGTTGAACTTTTGCTGTCAATTTTTTGTATATGGTTTTTAAAATATTTATATATTTATTTTCACATGCATACTAGAAACTGAAGTGTTTGACTTCAATGCTATTCAATCACAAAAAAGTGGGAAAGCATTTGGAGACGACAAGATATCTAACGAATTACTGAAAGGAACTCTAACAATAATCTGCAATATAATAATACCAACTCAATGGACAAAATCAACAATGATTCTTTTACACAAAAAGGGTGACAAAAATGAAATCAACAACTATAGACCTATATGTCTGATGTCTAACATATATAAGTGTTTGCTAAAGTATTATTGGGAAGGATAACAAAGAAGCTAGAGGAAAATCAACCTAGAGAGCAGGCAGGCTTCTGTCCTGATTATTCTACTATAGACCATATTCATGTTGTCAAACAAATTATAGAAAAATGTAACGAGTATGGCCAACATTACTATTTATCTTTCGTAGACTACAATAAAGCCTTTGATTCGATTAGTCACAAATTCATCTGGAAGACACTAGAAAACCAAGGTGTTGAAAATAAATATATAAATATTTTAAAAACCATATACAAAAATTTGACAGCAAAAGTTCAACTAGAAAAACAAGGTTTAACATAAAGGCTACTTTTAAATCCGATCAAAATAATAATTTTGGTGCAGTAAAACTACAAACAACTGAGTTCAACTTCTATAATTTATGAAAAAATTAAATATTTTTCTTACTTTTTTTTGGATTCCGTCATCAGATCTAGATTTGGTGGCAATAGTATTACGTCGAAATTATGTTCGTTCAAATATATTTTTTTACATATAATATCTTCTTCCTTTTCTTTAGATTTGGTTAATAGGGTAGGATAGTCTACTAACTTGCTAATACAAGTGGATTTGGAAATTAGTATTAGAAGGGCCAACCACACTTTTGATGACGGTGACGTGTATTTCTTTGTGATTTCGGCTTCATTTATGGATCTCGTGCGGCCAGGTGTAGAGTGTGGCGAGGTGGTGGTGGACGGCGAGGTGGGGGAGGGCGAGCGGCGACCGCGCG
>NJDD01000872.1:192315-223356 GCA_002245505.1 Calephelis nemesis
ACGCGCTCGCCGGGCCCGCCGAGACTGTCTGTCTGCCTGCCGCCGAGTGGGCCAAACCGTTCCCTGTCTGTAAAGGTAATCACATCTTAATTCTTCCTATGCAAAGGGTTAAAGTTTTTTAATGACAATGACAATTGCATAACAATTAACAATAGATTACAAAAAGTGAGTGTAATTTTAAAATAGTTTGATTATTAATAATAATGATTTTTAATATATTTTGTCAAAAAACTCGAAGATTATCTGTTCGCTGACTCATTCTCTGCAAACTTGGACAAGTTTTTTTAAAATTTCATAAAATTAAAAAAAAAAACGTTTTTTCAGTTTTCAACAAAAACTAACATAGCTCAGTATTGCATATATGCTCTTTGGTCGACAGGCTTGCCACCTATCACATTGAGTGACTTAGAGTCTGTGGCTAACCATGGATGCCCCAGCCGTACCTCTGCCTATATCTTCGGATTTACGACTAAATATTTACGTGAAGATGTATTTTAGTACCTATTAACTGCATTAAATATTGTCACTATGGTTTTAATTTATCTCTTTTCTTCAGGTGTATATTTATATTTTCTAAGTAAAAAGTTTGCAACGGCAATATCAGAGAGAAAAAAAACTCCGCCTGTCCTAGAAAGGACTTTTCCTAAAGATATACGTGTGTTTTACATAGAAAGAAACGTCGTCGTTTTAAAAAAAAATTTTTCTTTGTGTACAGAGGTGTCATGTCCAGCGCTCCCTCCCCCCAGTGCGGGCTACGTGCTGGGCCGGGCGCCGTACCGTGCGGGAGACGTGCTGCAGTTCCACTGCAACCCCGAGCACACGCTCCACGGCCGCCCCATCCTCGTGTGCCAGGACAGCGGCCGCTGGAGTGACAAGCCTCCCACCTGTGAGTACGCCGTCATAGCCAGAACCATACCAGTCAACCAGTAAAACATGCATTTATTTTCATTTACTACATTTACGAGTATTAACGATTTTGGATGAGTCTATTTGGCTAGGAAATGTAGCCCCGGATTGAAACGCCTTTCACAAACCAAAACTACATGGACGACTCGATGTAGGCCTTTGGTTGACCAGCCTTAAAACCACTTTGGCCTTTTTAAAGTGATAACAAGTAAACAAACAAATAGTGTCTAGTCCACTTGAAGGTAAAAATGTAACCGCTTAATGGCCAAGCAGCTCGTTATAGACGAGCGGTGTAATGTGTATTAACACGGGGAAAAATAAAATATTTATCCTAATGCAAATAATCAAGTTATTCATGACAAGCATTTAATTTTGAACAAAACTGCCCTTTACTATCATTTTACTTAAATGGATATTTTTAAGAGATATCGTAATTTTATAAGAATTGCGTAACGAAATATTGAACTATACACGCTGTTTTATGATATAAATAGTAGGCAGATTTCATGACTCTCGAAGGAGCTGACTACCTAAATTTGAATTTTACCCATAGCGGGTATTTCTTATTAAGATTGATCAAATTATATTATTTTTATAACATGATGTCTACTAAAACCCGATTCTTCGTTACCATGAAAGACAAAAAATAACGACGGGTTGCACTCTGGGAGTGCCGGCAGAAGTGAAAACTTGAATATTAACGTTGTGCATTTTTGATATTTTGGAATGGTTAGGGAATAATTTTGCACAAATTGCTTTAATGCTTTATTTATGTGGTAAAATACAATATTCATTTATTGCGCTATCGTACACAAATATGACAACACGAACATCCGCGGAAACGCCTTGCGCCGTCTTACGAATTTTCGATCAGGTCACGTGTCCTGACGCGAGTTCAGAAGTTTTTACCCTTTACAAAAAAAGTGCGCAACGCCGATAAGAAGTTCTCACTTCAAAAAATGTTTGAAAAACTGAAAAAGATTCTTTTATATCTTGCTGAATTAAGAAAGTAAAAAAAAAGCAGTAAACGTAATGGTTAGCGTTTATGCCTGACTCCATCAACCGACCACGAGGCTCGGGTTCGATTGTCGACAGGGCAAACATTTGTGTGATGAACAGTTAGATGCCTGTTTTTCCGTTACCAAGTATTTTTGTGTAGTAAACTGTTGTCTAACCTTAATTAACATATAATTTGCTTGAATTAGGGTTACATCAATTTGTGTAGTTTGTTCAAAGGATATTTATTTATTATATTATTTATTATATTATTTATTAATTATTTAGGTTAAATAAAAATGTGGTTTTAAAAAAATATGTTATCGTAAAAAAGAATTAGCTGCTAGGTTTCAACTTTTGTAGGTATTTTATTATGAAGATATTGGAAACAGTAGCCTTAATGTAAAATACTTAAACTAAGCACCCCGCGAGTTTTTAAGATGAAATGTTTTTTCTTAATCTTTTTTTTTATTTGAACATATATATTTACACTTGCTAGATATTAGATAATATGTTTTTGTTTTCTATGATTATTTATATACTCTTATTATTTATTTACGTCTAAGGCTGACATGTATCCTATTTCAATAGTAAACCCGTTGTCTGTACCTTCCAATTCTTTGGGTGCGAAGCGAATAGGCTTCAATTGGAGAATGACTTCTTTCAGACTCACAGATCCACGAGGAGATTACGTCATGCAATGTATTCATTTGTGTATTATTCCTACTAATATTATAAATGCCAAAGTTTGTATGTTTGTTACTTCTTCACGCAAAAACTGCGGGACCGATTTTCATGAAATTTAGCACGCACGTAGCAGGTGACATGGATTAACATATATGATGGTTTTTATCCCCAAAAAATGTTCGTGTGGGACTATTCACTATGCGGGTAACAGATAGTTATGTCACAAAAGGAACTTTTGTCCACAGGTGCTCAAGCATGTACGTATCCTGGTACCACGATATCCGGTAGGATGTCCTCTGTAAAATTTTATTACAAAATCGGTGAAACGGTGTCTTTCACTTGCGAGCCAGGGTATAGACTTAAAGGAGCACCAATGCTTAGGTGCCTGAAGTAAGTAAGATTTTGAACAATATTCGCTTCTTGGTGGTGGTGTTTTTTCGTACCAGTGTTAGCAGTAGGAAGCTCTGTCTCTCATATGGAGGGATTTTATAGCAAGCGTGTATCGCTAGCGGTGCATCGGCAGAGTCTCTGTATAGAGTTAGTTTAGAAGAATTTAGACTTACTTAACTAATGTACATAATATTTTTTGAAACGACTGTTAATGGGTAGGTTGTGACTTTTCAACTGTGTTTCTTATGATATATTACTTTTTATTATTCCTTTTTGTTAAAAACCAGGTAGGTACCTACTGTCAATGGGCCCAACTTAAATTTGATTGATATCCGACAAGAGTTTTTTGAATTATACTTAATATTGCGTATGATAGTATATATATATATATATGTGATAGTATGATATGATATTTCATTTATAATTAGTTTTCGTAGACTATGATAGATATCATTAAAATAAACCGACTGTTTTTGTTCTGCAGTTAAAGATATTATAACCATTCCTACATAACCAATCGCAATTCCAAACGCTGTAAACCTCTATTTCTCGAACAGTAAAGAGCTAATCAATATTAGCTTAGTATTTTTATGAGAACCGTGTGCTAGTTCGCTGATCTATCACATAAAATAATGTAACCGACTATCAAATGAATGGAGAGCAAGCACATTTTAAGTGTTGAGTAGTTCATCGCACCACGCATTTAAGAAATCCTATTTAAAATATAAATAGACGAAAGGTATTGCGTCTGAACTCAAACTATCATGTGCAAATCCAATACCTTGATGCGATTGGGTCCACTACTGTTCCATTCCCGTTCACATTAAATTAAGAATTACTCTTAAAATAAAAAGTTACCAGCGGAGATTTTTCCAACATGATATGCCTTAGGAGCCTGTAACGAAGAGAGTACTCATTCCCAAAAGACCAGCCCTTCCTATCAAATTTATTTATTAGTTAAAATTTAGTTAACTTGACTTTTTAACTTCAAACAATAACTGAATAATTATAAAATATTTTTTTATTTCCACAGAAACCGGAAATGGTCAAATGCAATCCCTCTATGTACGCCGATAAATAACTATACGGCATCAGATTCTCTGGCGATGTTCAATGGTGACATAGACGCCATGTTGTCTGACAACCCGTACTTACCGTCCGACATATTGAAAAGGCGCGACACACCCGCCATTTTGTCACCAGAAAGTTTTAAAGCTGCGGTTACACGAGTGGCGGCCTCGAGAATGCTACGACGATCTCCTATTGAAACATACAAAAATAGAATATACAGAATCAATAGATTTTTCAGAAGAGACAATGAAAGGTAATTCAAATTAGGTTCAAATTCTTTTTTTTAATAAGAAATGTTGTTTTAATATATTAAAAGAGCAATTAAATCGTAAGTTTTTTTTAATTGCTTATATTTAGGTTTAATTAAATTAATACAAATTTAAAACCCACCCAAAAATCACTTTTATTTTATAAGCAAGACTTTAAATTGGTAAGCTCAATTTAGTACGATTTAAGTCTAGGATAAAATTTCACAATATATATAAACAAAATTGACTGAATAGAAAATGAGAACAAATAACAAACTCATTGCAAAATTTATTTTTTTACGACATTTTATTTTTGAGTTACTATGGCATTTGCATCATAATAATACTTAATTTTCTTTTTATTTTTATGTCTTAAAAATATATTAAATAACAAAAATAAATTTCATTAAGTCCTTCATATATGCTTGTTTAAAATAAATAAGTTTAAGTGTTTAATTACAAAAAGTAGGCAAATGGTTTTTATTGGCTTAAGTATTAAGTTTTTAAGAACTTTACTTTTTGTTGCTGAGGTGCTTACTGTTATTTATCAGATTTTTATTACTGTATAAAAAGGATTTGACTTAAAACTTTAAGAGATTTAATATATACATTGATTTTATTTAAAGTGAGGACTATAAATGTTAGATTATCTTTCATGTAAATAAAAATACTTCGCCAAAGATGTATTAGGATATTCCTATAGTGAATATTAATAGACTTGTAGATAATAATACTAATAGATCGATTAATTAGTTTAATAAGAAACTACGATGAAAAATGTAATTAATTGTAGATATTTGATAGGCATAAAATTCAAAATACCTATTGTCTTATATCATTACCACGCACAAATTTTGTAATAACCTTATGTATAATAGTTTCTAGCCCAAGTTTATTATTGGTAAGGTTAGCCTCAAACTCAATGCTTAAAACAAGATAACGTGTGGTTATGTTTTGGTGTTATGTTATAAATATTATTTTCATGATACATACTTAAAGCATTTTAAAAATATGAAATGGAAAGACCTTTATAGTAAGTTGTATTGTAACGGTAACGCTACTATCATACTGCAACAATTATTTGGGTTAGAACTATACATTTGAAAAAGAGCCTATTTTTAAGTTACATGTTTATTAAAACTTTAGAAAGATATTTGTTTGTAACTATCCTGAGCTTCAACCAAAGCTAGTTATTAAATACAATTCGATAAATAGTTTTCCACCATTTTGAAATTTTACATCAATGTTGTAGTAATACCATAAAAAAGATATTAAGTATGTACTTATCAATTTGAGTGTGAATTAACATAATCTTAACTCTTTAGAAAATTGCTAATTTACGACACCAGAGAGCTGCACATGAAATGCAAGAAATTACAAATACATGTAATTCGTGCTTTGTCAATTAACTGTCCTAACATAATTAACGTCAATAACATTACCTATATAATATTACAAACTACGTGAAAGTAGGAAAAATATCGTTGACTACTATTTATTACTACTTTGTACCTAACGTTATTTGTATATTCAGTTATTTTACATTATTGATACCCGTAGTTTTGAAATATTAAATCTTGGGCTGATTTATAGGTAATAGTAGGGATAGATGAAGCAAGGCATGCAACGACTTATTAAAATGTTTTGTATGTCAATTTTGCATTACATATTGTTTTTTGTATCTAAATATGTTAAACAGATGTTTTATAAAAAGTTAGAATAGGAAATAACAAGTCACGAGTCGTGCAAACAAATTTAAATTTCCACAAAAACAAGGCTTTTTGTTTAATACATACCTTCATTTTAAGTAGTGTTTATGCCTCGCAATATCTGTCCCATCCTTAACATATCAATCGATCCGCATATCTGTATAATAGGCATAAACGGCTTCGCATTTTTAATCATATCTCTTCTGGATATCTGTCCTTGATATACAAATGTGAATAAATAAAAATTAAGACATATAAGCCACTTTTATTTCACCAAAGTTTTATATCTTTTACATAATTTTACAGGTGATTATTTGCAGCACCCTGTCCCTTTGGCATTACTAGCATCAGGTCCATCACCTTACTTAATCCTGTCGCCATAGTATCAGAACAAACATTGTCCTGTTCAGTGTTGAAAGGTTACCGGTAAACTTGCAATAAACTGAAAAACAACCCCAGGTTGGCAACCCAATGGATCACCCATTAATATATTTGAAGGAAGCAATCAGACTGACTCCCTAATAAAAATAAAATACAAAGAAAAATTTCGCCCCAGACAGGATGTGAACCTGCACCCTTTCATCTTTCTCTGATAAATACCGAGCCGTTACCGACCCATTTAAACTTTAAACCGGTCATTCCCGCATGTCACCCCCTAGTTTGTCCCCCCCGGTGACAAGCGGGAATTTTTCTAAAAAAACTTCCCGCATGTTACCGGGGGGGACAAACGGGAATTCAGAAAACAAAATTCCCTTATGTCACCCTCTGGTCTGAACATGAAACTAACTATTAAAAATTAACATAAAAACTAATATCTTTACATGCATGGAAATGAATATTTGTTGTTGAACTATAGATAGAAAAAGAACTATTTGGAGTTACATATTTACGAAAGTTAAATTTTTTTGGCAAAAAATGAATCGACAATCAATTTTAACTTTTTATATTTACAAAAGCAACAGATTTTAAACATAAAACACCTTACTCTCCGATCCGGAATACGTCATGACGTTATAGCAGTAGAAATAGGTAAGGCGGTGGTACCAATCCGGGCGAGTCGCTGCTAAACTCTACCATCTAGTCAGATGTCACGGTGTTAGTGACGGTGAGCCTATGTATGTACTAATCATAACTATTATTTGTAAAACCAAAGATGTCTTTTCGAAGTTTAATTTTAATTCACTAGCTCATAATCACAGAATACTTAACTTAATTTATTAATAATATTTATAAATTGCGCTAAATAGTAGATTGTCCTATTGATGAGGCCCTTCTATGATGATTTCTACTCTATTCTATTCTACTACTATATTCTATATTTTAAGCAGGTGAAACAATAAAGGACGAGTATTTTAATATTCGGTAATAAATTTATATTAATAATGTGTAATAAATTGTTAATTTTATGATGGAAAGGTAAGGCAAATTATTTAAGTTCTTTATAAAAAACTTTCTAAAATATCTAATTTCAAACCTTATGTAAATTCAATTTATTGAAAAAGATCCCTTAAAGATATAACCCTTATAGAAAAAAATTTTCATGAATCAATTCCCGATTGTCACCGGTTTGTCCCCTCCGGTGACATGCGGGATTTTTTTTTAAAAGAATTCCCACATGTCACCGGCGGGGACAAACTAGGGAGTGACATGCGGGAATGACCCACTAGCGAGAATTCAACTCCTATGGTATTTTTTTAAAGATACTCAAGAGAATTACAAGTTGTTGTCTTTATTAATTAATGCTAGTTTACCCCGTGTTGATCCGGCCTCTGAAGCGAGCATTGAGTAAAAAATGGACCGCTGGTGATAGAGAAAGAAAGGCATTAAAAATTTTACAATAGAAGTCGAATCCTCAGAAGTAAAAATGAGTTGAGGCGGCTTTTCTTCCTTTAAAATTTGTGAAAATTTAACCTAAGCCCGTATTAAGTGCTAAAACTAAAACATTAAACATGCATAATTTGATACACCATAAGTGGTAATTGCCAAACCAAGAAGAGGTTATTGAGCCTCTGACGTGGATAAGTTTGCAGGTTATCACCCAGAGGCCAGAGTAAGAAATTCAGCAGCTTATGTTCACAACCCAAACGCTTATAGGTAATCATCAAACCTGAGCCTTACCGACGACGGCCAATGTGATATTGTTGTATATCCCCGTGTTCTCTATACCTACTAATACCTATAGGTACCAGCAGGTAAGAGGCGACCGTCGGATTTTGTCATTTGCACTGTAATAATGTATAAGTAATAATTACTTAGCAGAATTTCACCTTAGGTTGGTAACGCATCATTACAACCTCTGGGGGGTTACCATAAGCTCTTAAAACAGTACTATTTCAACAATACTAATTGTCAGTCGAGAAAGACAACCTTATGATGTAAACCATAAAGTTGCTTATAAAGGCAGACATTTAGCAAGATGGAAATAATACTGCTATAAGCGTTCATGGTAGGGCCCCTGGTGTCCCAAGGCGACGTGTGTTTATCACAATCAGAAAATCCAACTCTTTGATCGTTTTCTAACTTTCCAAAAATACTTAACAGTAGATAAGTATTTAGACTAAAGCTTCGTTCTCATTCAATACTGACGTCTGAGCCCCTCGTTTATTAGGGTTTCGTACCCAAAGGATAAGAACGGATATTATTACTACTATACGGATACATTACTAAGCCTCTGCTGACTGTCTGTCTGTTTCCAGGTTGTATCTTATAAACCGTGGTAGTTAGAAAGCTGAAATTTTGACAAATTATGTATTTCCGCTTTAACAACAATTACAAAAAATTCAAAAAATAAAACATTAAGGGGTTTTCAATTTTTATTCAATTATTTCTTTTTTCATTCGCCCATTCAATAGATGTGTTTTTTTTCGTATTTTTTCGCTCAATATTAAAAACGATAGCAAGTAGACGCTTCAAATGTTTACAGATTATTTGCTTATATTTTACCTTTCAAAATAAATAATTAGGTAACAATAAAGTAACTATTAAAGGGGGGCTATATATATATATATGGCCCCCCTAATTTGTACGGAACCCGTCGTGCGCGAGTCCGCTGTCCGACTGGGATTTGGCCGGCTTTGTAACCTCCCTTAAGTCCTTAGCCCTCGTAATGACAAGCATTTAAAGTACATGAGGTATGTTGTTAAAATTAAAACTTTATCAATGTATACATATATGTAGTACCTATACACTGAATCTGACGATAATGCAATGGTATTAGGAGACACCAAACTAATTTCTATAGCCAACATCTGCACGCGGCAATCACATTCACTTAATAGACTTTTGACCAACATCTTCAGCTTCACTCTGTGTGTGTGTGTTTAAGGGTCAGGTAGCCAAATGGCAAAAATCAGGGGTCCCATTATAGATTAGTCATGATTGTCTGTCGAACCGTCCGTAGGCCACAGTCACTTTTTTTCAAAACTATAAGAACTATACTGTGGAATCTTGGTTAGGAGATGTGCTATGCGAATCGCATAAAAATTTTACACAAAAATAGAAAAAAAAATTTTTGGGGGTTCCCCATAGTTAGAACTGAAACTCATGTTTTTTGCATCAGACCTATACTTGTGGGGTTGGGATAAGTTTTCAAAAATGATACTGAGGTTTCTATCATTTTTTATTTCTAAACTGAGTACATATTTTGCGAGAAAGACACTTCCAAAGTGGTAAACTGTGTGTCCCCAGTCCCACACCTGGAATTTCTAAAATAAGAGAGTGATAAAATAATTACTTACTCAGGCGATCAAATTGATTTGACACTTAGGTCACGTTGCTCTACAAGTACACAAAAGATGATAACGGTGCGTTGTTCCGGAATGTAATGTATTTCCCGTACCTAGTTGTATTTCGTGTTTCTAGAAACATACGCAACCCCTTTTACCCATAAAGCGATTTTTTTAATGACTAAATTGTTGCTAATCTCGCGATTTTATGCAACTTCACCGAGCTTTGTGGGCTGAGCCGAGTGCTCAGCCCGAGACATCATTATTTAAATGCATGGGGCTGTTACCTACAACGGCAGCACCAAGGGCTGTCTCCCGGGACTTGGTGCTGCGTTCTGGTTACTGGGTGGATTGGACGGAGAAATTTATTTTTATTATTATGATTGTTATGTTGTTGTGTTGTGAGTTTGTTGTGTTCCGGTTTGGAGGAGGAAGTAGAGCGTTCGCCGCGGTTATTGGGTCCGGAGGATCCGATAACACGTGGCGGGGTCTTCTATGGTTTGGGGGCGCGTTCGCGACCGGTGTGTAGTCACACGCGGATGCTAACACCGGATTTAGGTGGGCAGCAGTTTTTTCAAAGTAACGTTCCGATAGTTCTTTGAAATGCTGCGCTATCATGGGTAAATCGAGGTCGCGATGTAGGTCCTCGTTGCGATTGTGACACGGAGCGCCCGTGGAAGTTCGCATGTACCTATTCTGGACTACTTGAAGCTTTTTAAATGGGACGGGAAGGTATGCGCGAAGGCTACACATGAAGCGGTAAAGCGGCACTGAGTAGAAATCTTCGTAACGTGGAGATTAAAATTCCTATTTTTATGTGAAACTAGCTACGGCCCCGACTCCTTCCGTGCGGATGTTGGTTTTCGCGTGATAAAACTGAAAAATTAAGATTATTTTTCTACGTATTTTTCCAGGATAAAAAGTATTCCATTTTATGCCTAGGATAATAAGGTATAATTATACCATGTTTCATCGAAATAGTTTTCACGTGATGCCTGAACATACAGACAGACAGACAGACAGACAGACAAAAAATTTTGTAATCACATATTTGGGTTCGGTATCGATCCAGTAACTCTATGCTATACCTACCTATATGCTATTTATTTTTCAATATTTTCAATGTACAGAATTGACCCTTCTACAAATTTATTATATACATATAATATATAGATGCCATTCAAATCAATTCAGCCATTTCAACGTAAAAATGGAATCTATAGCTACGTATTCAAATTAATTTTCGCATCTTAGCTAGGTACCTAGATCAAAGAATATAATCACTACGTTTTAACCTAGATAATAAGTACGGATGTACTGAGACTGGCTCTTTTATTACGAATAATAAAACAAAATATAATAAACTTGTATAAATGTTTGAGTTTAGTTAATTCCAGCATTAACTCAGTTAACCATATTAATATTCCAATTTCCAAGTTACCGTCCAAGCAGTCGCAACTTGGGTTTACAATTTAGTTGTCCGCACGCTGCATGACATGGCCGACGCGTGCGCGTTCTTTCCGTCGGAAAAAGGTGTTTTGCGGTTTTAATAAAAGTTTAGTGCTGTGATAAGATTAACTTGGAATGTGGAATAGTTAATGCCATAAGCTGATAATAAGGTGGGTTAACAGTTTCTGTTATTACGTCGTTTTATTACCTGCTGTGTCTTAGCTGTCGGCTCAAGAACGTATTGTTTTAAATTTTAAAATGACCTAGATATTTTTATTAATTTTAATAGCAATCGCGAACGTCTCTTCTTATTTAAAATGTCGTTCCCCTAATTGTCTTCATTATGGATATAACTCTATACAATTATATCATGACAATCGGCTTAGTATTTTAAAGTAGGTAGGTATAACGAGATCCTACATCAAAATATTACTTAGATTACCTAGATGCCTACCTACCTATATTTTAATATCGCAAAGCTTCTAAGATTATTTTAAATTGTATGCAATAATTTCTGAAACATTGTTTTATTCTCACATTGGCTAGGTAGGTACCTAACCCAATTTTTGAGAAAGATTAAAAACAAAATTACATCATTCTGCAACCTTCAAGTGCGGAGTGAAGTGTGAACGCGGGGAACGGGTAGTTATAATGTTATGTTATAGGTATATCATTAAATTACTTGTACCTATATTATGAAGATAATGTTTATTTGTTTTCGACTAAGAAACTAAGTAAATAAGTACCTATTTACATAAAATAGAAAAAGTACCTATCTTACCGTGCATAGAATTTGAATCCGTAGCCTTCATTTCAATGAATTCAGAAAATGAATTCAGTGACAACACTGACGATGCTTTGATAGGAAGGTAGGTATTTGAGCTAATATAGAATAAGGCGAGCATAGGCTTAATGGCACTAACACCGTGACATCCTATTAGGTGGTAGAGTTTCGCAGCGATTCGCCCGGATTGGTAGGTATCCCCGCCTTACCTATTCCTGCCGCCATAACGTCCAACGCTTGCCGTTGACGTTTGAAAGGCAAGGTAAACTTACTTTTGCTTGAGGCCTAACATCCTGGCCTTAGGTTGGCAACGCACCATTACCTCCTTTGGTGTCTCCAGGCGGCGTGAATTCCTTACCATCAGGAAATCCGTCTGCTTGTTTGCCTTCCATTATCATAAAAATAATTAGTTTGAATGAAGTTTGTGTGTAACTCTTAGTTAATGGCAAATACCCACCTACCCTCATATTTGTCATTTTATTAAAAAAATCATTATCTATGTCGTCATCGTCCTGGCATTGATAACAGTTGTTCCTCTAATTTGAATGTGGGAACCCAGGAGAAGTTTTCTTCTCTTTCTCCACTTCGCTCGGTTTTCTCCATCTCTGACGGTACGTAATGAACGTAGCAGGCATGTCCGTTTCCAATACAATTGTATCGATATGATTAAAGATAGTTATTTGTACTTTTATAAGATAAAAAATGGTACATACCTACCTAGCTACTAACTTTAGCCAATTTTCCACAAGCATTAACGAAGTGTGCAAGCGTGACGGCTAATACTGCTAGCGCTAGAATGAGCGAGACAAATATTCGTCTGTCAGTGCCTTCATGTTTTGAATTGATAAACTCGAGGAATGTTAACAGTTTCATTCATTATGTAGTTATTTAATTACCTACTTGCGATATTATTATAAGTCAAGAATCTATTATTTTCAAGTGTTTTTGTTATCTTTTATGAACGTTCATTTTAACTATGTATTTAAGAATACACGCCAACTGCTTTTTTGACGTAAAAGACGACCATCATTTTGTCAGTCACCGAAATTGCTAATCATTTATAAAGTCTGTGTCATCTCGTTTACCATTATTGCTTCCTTCCTGTACTGACTGCCATCACATTGTCTGTTAGGGAGGGTAAGGCGACAGGCTCTACAAGCAAAAACAATCTAAGTCTCGTCCCCCCTCTTCCTCCTCGTCCTTGTAGAGGAAGTTTTCAATACAACAAAAAAATCTAAATGCTCATTTATCTACAAAACGTGTTAGACAACTTTTTTTGACCTTAAAAAACAACAATACCGCGATTCACACAGCGCTATCATCAAGGTTATGTACGTGTTTTTTTATTAAATAAAAACAATGTCTTAGTTCTAAACTAGATAAATCTCACGACTTTTTTTACAAGTACCTTCTCAACTTAGTTTGAATGAAAAAAAAATTGTTTTTAAACTGTGACACTGAAGGTTGACCATCAGACAACAAGAGTTTCTACAAATTTTCGCTCTCATCATCCTAATATTTGTGCCATATATGGGCTTGAGATCTGCTTTCCTATTCAGTATTCTAACTCCTCCTGACCTCCTATTGCAGCGGCTACAATGCCGCGGTGACATGTTGGAGGGTTCGATATTTAACAGATGTCGCTTAACCATAAAGTTAAAAAACACTATTTAGGAGTAGAGTTGAATTTCGTGTTGATATTGAGTGAAATTAGTCAATTTTGGTGGCATTTTGTACGATTTTGTTCAGTGAAAATGCTCAAATGAAATAATCGTGAAGAAATTAGCGTATCGTGTATTTCCTCGTTGTCGCCAAATCGTCGCTTTACCCAAGTGCTGACATGACTTACTGACGACTTGTGACTGATGACTAATTATACCTAATTGATCAAAATTGATATAAAATTTGATGCAAATTTCTACTTGACGAATGGCAAAATACTAACGTGAAGGCCAAAACTTAAAGAAAGAAAGGAGTAGAGTTCTCTACATCACCCAGTCTTCAGCGTCGCCACTAGCCAGCAAATTTTACTACAATTTAGGCCATCATCATCGGCGCTGAGATGTAACAAAAATATGTTGGCTAGCATATTTTTTTTTGCAAGTAGGTGTTACTTTTAATCTTAACGAGAATGGTAGCGTGTTCTGCAGTAGCCCGCCCGAACTGTTGTAACCTCCTTGCTTGACAGCGTCATTGTTTGCCATTTTTGTGTCGAATGCCAGAAGGGTTGACGGTCGCCGTTGACAGTTCCGACCACAAGATACCTTCGCACTGGTAAAAGTTGTTAACAACTATAGGGTCTATAAGCGACGGTTGCCACCATCAGAATAGTCGCTTCCAATATTAAAACAATTTTAAATAATGTAATGAATATGAACTTTTTACGTCTTTTGAATTAGTGTTTTTTCTTTGGACACTCCGTGCGCGTTTATATTTTCCGCTTGTGATCGCGTTATTCAACTAAGCAGTAAATTTAAATGTAGGTCCGGGCCCCTTTGTAGAATAGACCATCTGCCTTCCTTCCAGGCAGCTCGCAAATGGCGAGCATAGGCTTACCGTCACTAACACCATGATATCTGACTAGGTGGTAGAGTTTCGTAACACCTCGCCCAAATTTGTACCACCACTTTATCTATTCCTGCCATCACAACGTCAGTGCTTGCCATTGACGTGTTCCGGTTCAGAGGGTAAGGTAGCCGGTACGTTTATTTTTCCTCGAGGCGTTACATCCCGGCATCAAGCTGTCAACGCACCATTACCACCTTTGGTGTATCTAGGTGGCTTGAATTTCTTACCATCTGAAAATCCTGCCTGTTTGCCTTCCAATATTATAAAAATTAAATAAAAAATACATATTACACATAAGTCTAATCTTGGTTCCGGTTGACAATAATAAGAACGCAATAAAATCTTACACCGGTAAATAGCCCAATTAACATTCATTTGGACAAACAACAATTTCTCCACTTACGTAAATTAACAATTACAACGTACTGAGTTAATTAATATTTTTAGGCCTAACAAGAACATCTGTCGATGTCGAAAATTATGATTTCTCATCACTCGATAAATACCTTAGTGGTAGTGCCTCGTAGAGTTTACAGATTCAGCTGTCGACAATTAGTGGATTTCCATTGTATATTATGTATTACACACTCTTTTATGTACCTAACACCAGACATTAGATATTATTTTATATTTTAGTAAAGTGAAACTGTGATGATGAAAGACAAAATGGTGCGTTGCTAATGCAGTATTTGCTTGTGAAGTCTATTAGGTACTAGAGGAACATTATCGGCTACTCTACCATCAGAACAGACGCGCACTGAAATGGAATGAAATTTATTTATTTTGCGGAATAAGTGTATAAAATTACAAAATACTGTTACTGTTACAAAATACTTAGGTATTTATACCAGCATATCTACGACATCGTGGTCTTTTTTTATTATTTTTATGATATTGGAATGCAAGCAAGCAGGTGGATTTCCTGATGGTAAGGAATTCATGCCGCCTAGAGACACCAAAGATGATAATGGTGCGTTGCATCCCAACCTGAGTAAGTTTACCGGCTACCTACCCTCCGAATCGGAACACATCAATGGTAAGCATTGACGTTATGGCGGCAGGAATAGGTTAGGTGGTGGTGTTAATCCGGGCGAGTCGTTATCAAACTCTACCACCTAGTACCTAGGATCTCACGTTGTTAGTGACGGAAAGCCTATGCTTACCTTTTACGAGCTGCCTGGCAGGAAGGTAGACGGTCTAATCTTCAAAGGAGCCCGGACCAACATGGGATAAGTAGTGTGCGAATATTTAACGATTATCGTTTTTATTTTGTTTATATAGTTATTTAACATAACTAAGGTAATTTACATATTTTTTATTTATAAGTTATTTATTTTTTAGGTATAACAACGCTATCATTTCTTAACTTAAAAATATTTTACTTCGATTTTAGTTTTACCCTATCTACCATAAACTTTTTTGTCTGTCAGGAAAAGGAACGGCAAAACATTAACAAATAAAAATGATTAAACCTATGTTCGGAATATGAGCAAAACTTTTGATTTCCTGCCAAAAATATAATATATAGGAACAAACAAACAAATATATTCCTGATATAGAAGATTATGTGCGCAGAACGTGTATCGGAACGTGATAAACATGCTAATGTATAATTATTTCTAGATGTATTGAAAAACATGACTTTTAATGGCTGACCTTCAGACGACTTGTATGTTCATTATTATTAGTACCTACCTAATAGACTTTAGAATGCTAGGTAGAAGGAAGAAATAATCTTCGAGATAGCATATGTACTCTGGTTCGCCTGATCGACATTTAAGCATTATAATATAAAAAAATAAATCTCCATTTCTCGTGGCCCTTAACTTATTTTTTTGTTGTGTAAGTTTTTTTAGATAATTTCAAGAAAAATAGGAAAACAGAAGTTTGATTTTCCTCAATTTAAAAACGCTTAATAATATTAAGGGATGTAGCGGTTTTAGGTTCGAAAATTAAAGAGCTAGGGGAAGCTCAAGACGGATTTTGTGCAGATATGCTGTAATATTCTCTTACCGCATGTTCGCTTAATGTATGGGCTTCCGATGAGGGCGGTCCTTCCAGGGCAGTAAAAAAATCGATCCTCAGATAAACTCAAGCAAGCCATTTTAATTTCAATTTTCGGGCCAGATTTGCAGTACAATGGACTGGCAGGGCAATTAGGGGGTCTAACATGAAAATGTTTTTGTTGGCCACAATGTGTTAGAATATGATGAAATGCTTAAATAATTTTGCAACATATTTTATCACGTATAACCCATGCAAATAAATATTTGTCATGTTATTGAAATTGTGAAAAAAGATTTTAATTTTTATGTTATGTTATCTTAGTGGACAAAAACCACCGAATTTCGGTTGACACAAAAAACTAATTGAAAATGGATCTAGCAGCAGGTTCCCAGATACGTATAACACAGTTGAATAGATAACCTCCTTTGTTTTCGGAAGTTTCTTAGAAATATCTAGACGTGTTAGCAATTAGCGGTGATTTGTGTTTAAAATAATTTGTTTTCATTACCTATAATTTGATTCAAATAATGTTTAATAACCATCAGTTCACGCTCTATTTATTACAAATTCGAGTAAAAACCTTGAAAGGCCGTAATTAATAGAGTTGACGATGAGAAAATGACAATATGGCCGCCATTACACCTATTGTTAGACGGCGAGACAGATTTCCTATAGTATGGGAATCGAATGCGTTAAATGTTGCGAAAATATTGCTTTTACTTTATTTCTATTGAGACATTGTTGTTTTTTTTATGGAAACGTAAAGGAGCAGACGCACCTGTTTTCTAATAGTACGAAATAAAAGTCCCCTACAGACGCTAACCGCCTTACTTACCACAAAAAAATTAAACACTGTTAAACTAAACGCTGTCGAAAATTTACACCCAACAAATGACACTACATAATATGGATGAAGTGGTAGCATTTTATTGGTTGAGAATTCAATTTTAAACACAAAACAATTCAACATGTTTAGTGAAATAAATAGTTCAAAAAATGTTTAATTATTTTGTGGTAAGACAGTAAAAGTGGTAATTCCAGTTGCCTACTCGAAGCTAACGTAAGTTTTAATAGTCAAATCTTTTTCCTGTTTCGATAAACAAAACCCATACATACCGGAACTTATAATAAAATTGATATCAACCTCGCTGATGACCCCTATCTTCCCTGATGCCAAAACACTCTGGTAACATATACAGACAAGGTCACAGCGAGGACGCTCTTCAACCGGAACTAGATGATTTGGAAACGGAAATAGTAAACAGAAACCTACTAGAAGTAATCTAAAGGTAAACACATGTGCTAACAGATTTTGTTACTTATACGAATAGTCTATAGACTTCAAAGTGAGTGAAAAATTGGAGATTGCATACTCTTGTTGGAATAGAAGCCTCTTGGAAAGATAAATTCTCTTAGTTTTAGCTGGTGCTATTGCTGTGCAGCAACTGCCCGGTTAGGAATTCGGGATGGCCCCAGGACAGCCATGATGCATCTATTACTGTTTGATGCTGTCTTATCATAATATGAGTTTTGTAGTACAAGGCAGATAGGTTAAAGTCCTGGTTGCCGAGGCCTTTGTTTCGCCGTTTTCATCATCTCATTTACACACATATTCCGCAAATAAATAATTTTCACTTTTCTTTTTTCCATTATCATTTTGAAGAAAAATAATATATTTCACATCGGCACAAAACAATAATATGCTGATTAGAAAATACTTCACATATAAAAATATGAAAAAACAACTTATCACAGTAATTGGGACTGAACCATCTACATGATGGTGTCCTTGACTTTGTGATTCACGATAAAACCTATTTCCTGCTGATAATTGTCACCACTAATGATACAGCACGTCGCTCATGATAATGGGTTTTGTAATGCTGGCACTGAACAGTTGGAAACTGTAACAAATGTTAAAATGATAGACGTTCAAGCGTTGGGTAAGTAACCTTGGATATTGACTAAAATTGAATATTACTCGCACCAGTATATTAACGAACCCCACTACTACTACAACTACTCTAGTTAGACTAGGTCGATGAAGTTCTGCAGCTATCCCAGAATCATACCACCATTACACCTAATTCTGCCGCCATAGTCAGATCTCGAACGGTTCTTGTCTAAGGGTTGGAGCTCTCCAGCCTTCTGTTAAGCTATTTGACTCCCTGCATCTACATTTGTCTCTGGAGTACACTGCTACCACTTCGATACTTAGATGTCTATCGGCTGCACTTAAAGACGGCAATCAACTTTCATCTACTATTGTGTCACAATTTTATAAAATACAATTAAAAGATATACAGACAACAATAAGACAAGTATAGATAATAATTTTGACAGCCCCGCATGTCGTGTAGTAAAAAAAAAACAAAAAAAGTATCTTCACGCCCCATCCCCGAAGCCGTAGGCAGAGGCACAACCCGGGCACCCATGACTAGCCGAAGACACTAAGTCCCACAACGTAATAGGTGGCAAGCCTATCGCCAACCGGGCACATTTCCAATCCCGACCAACATTTTTTTTATTAGAAAATTGGAAAAATCCAATTTTCTTTTTGTTAGCCGACTCGGGATTCGAACCCGGGACCTCATGCAGACAAGTCCAACGCCCGGATCGCTAGACCACAGAGGCGACAATACCATAAAGGCGGTATTAAAAACAGAAGGTTTAAAATTCCAGCCTTTGTTCTACAACACACAAAATATAATAGCCAAGCTTTGTACATGGACGAGTGGATGGTCGTATCTTTGACTTTGGTACACCTAATTTAATAAGGTTAAATCACTTAGTGTAATTTGTTCAGATATATTTATTTAATGTCTGCAATATTAATACAGACGTTAGCACTGTATTTATTATTTCGGACTCTGACGTCACAACTTTACATAATATATTCAGTAGGTAAGTCTGACCATGAAGCGTGGAAGAAGCTAACAATACGATGCTTCCGTCCTTGACTTTGTAAGGCACGAAACGACGTATTTCCTGCAGATAATTACTGTCACCATTACTTACTGTTCGTCTGGAGATATTCCGTCGGTGACTAGTACTATTGGATTTTTAAAAAGACTGTAATATTTTCGACAATTCTGAGGCCACAATTTATTTTGCTCAAATAAGGAAACAATCCAGTTTTAATCATTTGTTATAATGTTGGACCTGATAAACGATAGGAAGAAACCAGAAAACGTTAGGCGATGCATTTATACATGTAAGTATATTTACCCTTAAGATGTCTATCTCCCTGTTGGTTTTTCTTTATTATTAATGATTTCGTATTTAGTCATTCCTGGCAAATTCTGATTGGAATCGTACTATTTTCATTTGATATCTATGAGCAATTAATTTTTACTTCCCATGATGGCGTTTTTTCGTTTTTCGATACCTTTTATTAAGTTTTAAAATTTTAAACCTGGGGTATAAACAGATAAACTATAATCATGAATATCCCGTATATATAAAGATGTTATAGAAGACCACAAGACAGACATGTCTGAGCGGGGTTAACGACAACAAAAACCCCGATATCCCGGTTACAGCTCGTGGGTTGCCTTTTAAGGAAACCATAACAGTAAGGGAAGTGGACAGTCTGTGTTTGTACGATGAGTCATGCTTCAGCTAGTCCAAGCTTTTATTTATCTTTTTATTGTAAACACGTCATAATAGCAATTACTTGTCAAATATAATACAGTACAAAAGGCGAGCTTATCTTTTTTTATAAAAGATACCTGTCAGTTGAACCACAATATAGAAAAAAATACAATCAATGTTTGTTTTTTATATATCGAAAGGAAAGTTAAAGGTATTGTTTTCACAGTTTTCAAGTTACGTTTTATAATTCGGCGCTTCTTAACGGTTTTAAAAGATTTGATGAAAATTAGCTTACATTCTTATCTAATTCCCATAAACATTTTTAGGCAACGCTGGTTTTTTAACCGCCTTTATTTATTTTTTTATTTTTTTTATTTAATTATCGCATATAAATATATAATTTCTTCTTAAGTGTTTATGGCCCATATCCAATATACATTCATTACCTACAAGTCCGCCTCATTAGTCAAGTGGCTAGCGCACAAGCCTAAATCTACCGACCGACGTTCGATTCCCTACGGGGCAGGCATTTGTGTCCGAGATATCTGCATTTCAGGGTCTGGGTGTTTATTAAATTTATTCTGGTACCAATTTAAGTACATACTTCTATGTATATAATATTAGAATCTTTGACTAACACCCATAACATAAACATATAAATTGCTTCAAAGCAAGCAAATTATATGATTCAATTTGTGTAACTTGTCCACGGATATTTATTTATCTTATTCACTTTGTAATCGATTTTTTTTACTTTTATGCGATAATGCTACATATGGCTTCTCCGCGAGTTTTTATTATGAAGCTTCCCGTCAGCGGGTCTCGGATTACTTCACCAGGCTCCCATATCAATATGGGAAGTGAAGCTTGATGTCCACCTCTAGGAACTCTGTAGGGTTACCAATGTTAACAAATTAAACATCTTTCATTCATGTTAATTATTCATAGTACAGAGCTACTTCGGCTGGATTCACCGTCGAATTTAAACGCTATCAATGTAAAAACTCGTGAAAATTGTCACGAGAGTCAATAATGTCAATAGGCTTGTGTCCAAAAATGTATTTAGTGATTGATTCTTTCCTTTATTCGATATTGAACAGAAATAACTGAATTTATTTTCAAAAATCGATGAGTAACATTATTATTTTTAGATTTTTTATAAACCTGTACGAATTTGCCGCGAAACCGCTCTAAACTATCATGGCGTTCTGAATGACGTCACTCAGTGCAAAACAAAACAAACCGTAGTTGGTAATTGATGCTTTGCTTTGTTTTAAAACGTCAACAACAACAATGGCGGACGCACTCTGTGACGTAACGCGTCCTGATCGGCGTTCACTGTCACATGATGAAATTGTTTTTTTTTCATCTTAATATTTCTTAAAAATAAAATTAATCTTTACATTTTATTGTAAATAATAAATTTTATTGACATCTATTAATAATAACAAAACTATAGATACCACAACAAACCCGATTTATTATTGGTGGACACAAGCCTATTTTATTGCCAAAGAAATTTTATTTGTTGTGGACAGTAAAATTGTAAATATTTAATTATTAAACTATGTGTATTTTAAATGTTAAGTAAATGCTCAGGAAATAAGGACTTTGTCAATTTTTATATTAATTGCAGTAGCATTATAAACGAAATCATAACCAGTAGTTGAAGTCGTTTACACTGAACTTTGTTTTATTGAGCTCGGCTTTCAATATGATCGAGGAAATCAGTCCTTAATCATCCGACTAACCTGTTTGATGTGTGGGATTACAAATATTAATGAAAATAAAAAAAATATTATTTATTTGCGGAATATGTGTTAAAAAGTTGTTACAAATATATTTAAGAATACAAAATATGTACATTGTGGTATGCAAATATTTAATTAAATATTTTACTGTTAGTCAATCATGAGCTAAAGACGATCTCGATTACGTCAGCTTTTAAACAAAAATCCGCATCGAAATCGGTCCATACATTCCAAAATTAAGATGACACACACTTACACACAAGCACGCATCCACAGGCACGTCAAGCAAATATCCTTCTTTTTTCCTATATTGCCAACCACCGTAATTCGGCAAATTTTAATCAGATGATAACAATTCTAAATACCACGAGGCTATCGTTTTGAGGTGTATTCGGCGGGTAAAATTATAGACTTTTGGAGTTTGGTTTAAAGAATATTTTTTAAAGTTTAAGAAAAAAATATGATGGTTATGTTAACTAAGTAATGAGTGTGTTGGTAGACTTTATGTTACTCCATATTCCTTAAAAATGTCATAATGATTCTTATTTTTTTTAAATGCTTACTAACAAACTTGTGGGTGCTGGGCGCACTGGTTGTACTTAGCACATCCATCTGCTAAAAAATGGTAAATATATTTACGCTCGCATTGCCCAAGAAGTAGGCAGAGGTAGGAATAATTAGGCCACCCACGATATACCAATGATACATTAGGTCCACAATGTGATAGGTAGGGAGACTAACTTCAACCGGACATATTTTGACCGATTCCGGGCAATATTGTTTCCAATACAAAATTGAGACAACCAAATTTTTAGTTATCCGGTTTGGGAATGCAACCCGAGACCTCATTTAGTCAACAATATCACCGGACAACTGAACCACTGAGATATGATATGATATATTAATATCCCTGAAATATTTACACAAATTAAATCTAACCCAAAAGTAAGCAAATTATGTGGTTCTGTTACGGGTGTTAGTCAACGACACTAATAAATAGATACCAGAATAAATTTAATAAACACCTCGACCCGGAAATACAGACATCTCAATGTTCATCACACAAATGTCTGCAACAGGAATCGAACCTAATAGCGTGTACGCTAGATCCTCGGCTAACGCTATGGTCAATATTAATGTACTCGTAATAACAATTTAAAAGATATTTTAATAAACTGACAAGTTTTGATTTTGCGTCTTCCGGTCTCTCTAAAGTGGTCTACTATTATTATATTATTATGGTTAAAAATAGTCTGCAAAAAAGGCCTCCATAATGGGCTATGGCATATTCAATAATTATACAAATCAATTTCTATACGTTATAAAATCTGTCTGTCTGATTTTTAGGATTCCTATAATATAAGAGCAGAGAAATTTTCTGCCGGTAAGAAATAAGCTTCCAACTACCAAAAGCGAGCATAGGCTTGTCAATAACACCGTGACATCTGCCTAGGTGGTGGTATTTCGCACCGACTCGCCAGGATTGGTACCACCGCCTTACCTGTTCCTGCCGCCATAACGTCAACGCTAACCTGATTCGGCTCGGAGGGTAAGGTAGAGGGTAAACTTACTTTTGCGCGAAGCATTTCTTACCATCAGGAAATCCGTCTGCTTATTTGCGTACCAGTAACATAAAATAAATAAAATATATTAAGTAAGTTAATTTGAAAAACTGATGGTATTAATAAGGCAATTGTGTGTGAAACCGCGGCAATAAGTTAGTCGATATCATTCGTCTGTTTATATCTACATCACAAAATGCGGGAAGTGGACAACGTATGTATTATGCGATGCGTCATACTTGAGCAAATTTCAAAGATAGGGTTGTGTCGACATAGATTTAACACTTTCTTACATATTTTGTAATGATGGCTGTTGATGAAGCTCTTATTTGCCGTTTTAAATGATTCTTGTACTGGATTACAAATCAATTTGTATATATATCAAAAAAGTCTGTGTGTCTGTATTCAAGACTTTATAGATCTGTTTATTGAAGAATTTGTAAATACGTTTTGGAACTTGCATCTAAAATTTATTAGATGTTTATTTATTCTTTATCTCTAAGTTTTCATTTGTTAAGCGATTATTTTTACAATTTATTTATTAGTTTGAATATTATATTCTACACGTTTGTTGTCGCTAATTTATGATACTACCTACCTCTTCTGTAAATTGTTTTTATTTTTGTTAAGCTTCAGAGACTTGTACTGACTGTGTATCTTGACACAACTACAAAAAAGACAGATACATAGATAGTATATTTTCTGTACAATTCAACTCATATTATATAAGTAAGTATAATTATAGATGGTATATAATTTACTATTTTACTTACTTATTACTATCATATTATAATTCATGTGGTCAATTTTCTTTCAGTAAAAAATAAATAATTTCAACAATCACATTAGTATAGCAAAATGTACTAGCTTTGGGGACGCTCTAGTAAAGAGTTTTCCCATTTTTTTTAAATATCTTACAATTTTACAAAACTAAAAAGTACTAGAACGTAGTCAAGTAAATAAAAGTGTTTTTGAAAGTTGGCAGCCCTATAAACTTCACACTCCACTTGTCCGACTACAAATTGATCGCTCTCTCCGTCCCTTTCACGCGCACACCGTATGTGCCTCTTGCTCGCACCTAACTGTGGTCGGACAGTTATCTGGCTCTGATCGCCAGTTTCGTAACTGATAACACTAATCAATTTTTAACCAAGTAGAAGAAAGGGGCATTATTTTTATACGTGTATTTTTTTTGACTTTTTATGATATTGGAAAGCAAACAAGCAGACGGATAACCTGATGGTAAGAAATTCACGCCGCCTAGAGACACCAAAGGTGGTAATGGTGTGTTGCCAACCTGAGGCCGGAATGTTCGGCCTCAAGCAAAAGTAAGTTTATCGGCTATCTTACCATCCGAACCGGAACACGTCAACGGAAAGCATTGACGTTATGGCGGCAAAAATAGGTAAGGCGGTCGACCACTCTGGGCAAGTCGCTGCGAAACTCTACCACCTAGTAAGCTATTTTTGAATATTTTTAAGCTACGGGCAAAAAGCACGGGAAAGTCCTGGCAACAACCTTTGCCCAGGAACACCATAGATGTTAATGTTACGTTACCAACAGAAAGCTAGAATTGGTAATCTCTTTATTTGGTAACAGGAGTTATGTTCAGAATATTAGGACGTTGTATAGTTTGCAAAATAATGTCACCATTACACTGAGTATAGGAAATTGATTACAAATTGGAATAAATTTAAAAATAAAACTATCAAAATAATGTCTTGATATCTAGGGGGCATTTTTTAAGGACTCTCCGAAAAAAAAATAGTTTTGAAAATACAATAGTTGTTTGTGGAAGAATCTTTTGGATCTAGGCTGTTCTGGGTTTATAATATTAAAAAAATTAAATATTAAAGATAAAAATGCACATAAGCTTTTACATATTTTATCTAGTTTGAGGTTTCGTTAAAAATGCTACTTTGTGTTTTAGTGCCCAGAGTTCGATCTTCGGGTCGTATAAAAAATGTGTATTTTCAATTTCCTAATAAGTATAACGTAGCCTGGGATCGGATATGCGCCCGGTTGGCGATAGGCTTGCCACCTATCGCATTGTTGAACATAGCGTCTTCGAATAGTCGTGGGTGCCAACTGACATGGTTGTGCCTTTGCCTACGTCTTCAGGTATATGGCCGTGAACATACTTTAAATTCTATTTTACTCATTAAATTTTAAAATAAAAAAACACTAGTACTGTTTTACGTCTTACTTAAATGTGTCTTATTATTATTTAAATAGGTTACCGTTTCACTACATACCTATACAATTAACAGTACTAATATTTTACATTTAAATATATAAATATTTGAAAGATTCATCAAGCGCCGACGATGAAAAATATCAATCATACTTTATCTAGTACTGTGTGATAAAAACATAGCTACTTTTTACGCTTCAGCCAATGACGAGGAACGAAGTAAAAACCATTTCGCACTTTCCAGCGGCTCGCACCATGTCGCCTGTGTAGTGATATTCCTATTATCTTGATGACATGGTCTGATTGCTTAGGACAGTGGTTCCCATCTTTTGGTAGTCATATTTGTAGAAATATTAAAATTCGAATGACACGTGCAAACTATTGACGGTTTTAGTGATCATATTTTTATTCAACTTAAATTATTTTTTGATATTTTCCATCGTCGGCGCTTGATAAAACTTCCAAATGTTCATATTTTTGGATAATGAAACATTTGTGCTGATTTACGTATTACTTATAATTTAGTATTTTGTAAATAGCCTACTGGTTTCGCTTATGACAGCATCATCAGGGCTAAAACTTAAACTACTAAACAATATTTTTGATTTGTAAATATAAATTCACTTATAATGGATAGATACAAAAAGTTAAAGTGATTATTTATTTAAAATTTTTAATTTTAAATTCAGTTATTAATTTTATTTACAAGCAATAGATTGTTATTTTAGTTCTTATCATAAATTGACTAGTTTTAAACATATGTGTAAATTTAACTCTTTTTTAAAGTACGCATGAAAATCTTAATTGAGAACGAAGTACTCTCTTAAAGTTTCCATAGTTAATTAGGTAAAGCGAGAAACCTTGTAAAAATCATTGAACCAAATGCAGATCCACCTGGCAGTGGCTGTAAGGGACGACGGTCGCACGCTTTATTAAGACTTAAACGATCTCGGAGCCTTGAAACTATCGTGCTATTTGTAAAGTACTTGTAATAGAAAAAACAAACGCGATAGTATTGAATTGACCTAATTGGTATATCTGTAAAAATAATAAATCCCATTTTAATTCCCAAAACCATTACAAAATTTTCATAGCATTTAACATAATTGTACGTATAAATTGAATTTGACTTTTTGAGTTATGTAAACAAATATTTTTTAAAGTCAAATAGTTTTTGTGAATTATTTTAAAATTAATTCATATTATTTTAACAGTTAAATATATCTATTTACATTAAAATTATTGAGGACCTCTGACCGAGTGAAAGACTACTCTAATTTATTACCTATTGTTACAATTGCATAATTCTGAAACGTAGGTAACGTAGTACGTAAAACAGACATAATATGAGTACATATCTAAAAATATGTAATGTAAGTGTATAAAAAAGTAAAACAGTCTAAAATGCAAGTACGTTTAATTAAGAAACCTCAACATAGAAACTAAACATAATTATTATAAATAATATACCACCATATAATTGATTACGTATTGAAATTTTCTATCAACATTCTTGAAAACTAATAATAACTGAATGATCAGATACAAAAATGAAACATGTATTTGTACTTTCCATTTGCCCTCTACGTATTAGGTACGTTGGGAGACGGATGACCCGATTACGTAAGTGCTGGTGTAGTAGATTCACGTGATTTAAGAAATATAAATATTATAACACGTAATTACAAACATATAATTTGCTTGCTTTGGGATGAGATTCAATTTGTGTAAAAAATTATGGTATAAGTCATTAATCCGTTTAAAAATTGTCAGAACTTAAGTTGAAGTATTATATCCTTACAGTAGTGAAAACCCATACAAACAAATCAGTGATTGTCTATTGTACAGTAAAATAAATGTTTAAAGCATCTCAGCAATCTTTTCGAATAGTTTTTTTTTAATACGGAATCTGAAACTATGTATTAAAGTACAACAAAAAAGGTTTCATAACACTTGATAAACAAATACTACCAAACAGAAAAAAAAACACTTACATATGAACCAAAAATAAAAATGATAATATCTTATAAATGAAAAGTAGAAAGTACACATTGTAATAACTAATTAAAAATAATGAACTTAATGACTAAACGAACTGAGTCTGAATAAAAATAAAGTCAGTATTAACAAACTAAATGCAATTACCTGAACAAACTAATAAATAAATAAATACCGATTTCCGACAAACTTATATCAGAGGCAATAAACAGATTAAACTGAATGGAATAATGAACAAAGAGAGATTCCCTCGAACTACGGACTAGACTAAATTAACGGTATTTTTAAGTTATTGTTTTTTCTAATTAAAAATTGTGAAGCGGAATTAATAAAATTATTCGTAACAAGCAACGAGTGCGGTCCGAGAAACACATTTCATTATCATAACAGTTGGGACTAGTGATGTGCGATACGAGACATTTCGTCAATCGGTAAGGGTTGCGGCTAAAATCGATTGAATTGAGCTTAGCGTAGTAGCAAGGCGTCTATTGGATTTTTCGATCATCAGAGGGTATGAACGTGGGAACTGGAGGTTCCAGGAATTCACCGTCTGTCTCCGTTAACACTTCGTTTTATTTAGTAGTGTCATTATAAAGTGAACAATTATTATATTAATAAGTATAATGATACAATAAATACACTGTTCGACCTAAGACTTTAAAATGTTCTTAGTTCTTCATTTTAAAAATAAAAATGAAAAATTATTAATATTGCTGAGTAAGTGTGGTAGAAGTTGTTAAAAAACATATTTGTTCATACCAACATATTCTACCACATTGTGGTGCATAAATGTTTTTAAATTTGTACAAATGTATTATTATAACATAATGTAATGTTTTAATATTTTAACAAGATTTTTAAATGAAAACCTATCTATCTAATGTTGAAAACCTTTTCATTTCGATACAATAATATATCTAAGCGTACAAAAGATGTTAGGCGATTTTATAGTATGTAGAGACTACATACTTACTTGGATTTTTCGTGTGTTTTCACGAAATCGTAGCAAGATAATAACTCTAGGTAAAGTGACCATAATTTCATCAAGCGCGAGAGAACTATTTGGTATAGATTAAGATTCAACTTCGCAAAAACTTTTGAATAAAAAATATGTATTAAAATCGACAAACAACACATCCCTAGCTAAAATGTATATTACCGTAACACGCATGCTCTGATTCTCCTGCATTTCTACGAGGTCGGTCCTCGGTTCAAGGTCCATTTTGAAGGTTTATCAGCTGTTACTAGCAACATTTTAGTTATTCCCACAATTATGATGTCATTATTGGTTGGAGAAAACTAAGAAAATTATGCTAGATCATGAAAACAAAGTAATGCACCACACGTAGAATTCATATATATATATTTACTATGATATGCCCCTTAATTTTATAATATTCATTACACAATTATTTCAACATACCAAAACTTTTAAAACCGAATTCATTTCCTTTTGCATTCTGCATTAGCCAAGTGTATTTTGTGCTTGTTGATTCATTAAAATAAGAACGTATCAACGTATATGAGATAATTAAATCCCATCAGAAATACTCAGTTAAAAATTGAAAAAACGAGGCCACATGGCTTGTACTGTCTAAAGTTTTCAGATGTCAATTCAAGTCAAGCTTCTAACTCTTCTAACGTTTCTTCTCCTGACTGGCTAGGCTTGGAAACGGTGGTAGCTTATGGTAGTTAGGGTTAAGCTCAATTGTATTTTAAAATTTTGTTCAAATATTTGAAACATAATATGTTACAAATCTTAATAATAAATTGGTATAATTTTAAAGATAACCATAAGCACACCATAATATGGTAGTATATGTTGGTATTAACAAATGTCTTTTGTTATAGTTTTTTACACATTTTCGGCAAATAAATTTCATTTTTCAAATAATTAAACTAGTTATAAATATAAATAATTGGCTTAAAAGTTAAAGCGTATGTAATTAAATAATATTTTTTTAACAATATTAAAATATTTGCACACCAAAATGTGGTAGAATATGTTGATATACTTAAATATTTTTGTAACATCTCATTTACACACATATTCCGCAATAATAAAAATAATTTTCTTTCTTTCTTTCTTTCTACTTGCTCTAACTCTACAAGTTTTAAACTCACAAACTTTACACCTTAGTCAAAATATAGTGCTCGATCGTTTACACAAAAGTAATAAAATAAGAGTACATTTTTCCCAAGGCATATATGACGGTAGCAAGGAGTCTTTCATTTAAACTACTAACATTTAAGGAGACTAAAACCTATTGAGATGAATCTAGCAACATCTCTATTTTAATCTTCATTAATTGAACTTGTCAAGTCTCCGCTAAACTAGATTTTTTGAAGAGAGATAGTATTTTTTGGTTAAGTTTGTATTAATTATTAATTAACTCCTTTGAGTTAATTAAAAACACCTGATCGACAGTTAACGCCCGCGAACTGCTACACTGAGTTTGGGCAGTTGTGGTACCGTCCTTTTATGAATTAATATGCTCTATATACCTACTTCATATAATTAAAAAAGTTCGAGGCACATCTCATTGCACAGTATACGTCATAAGCACATATCCGCGGTGACGCGGCCCGGCACAGCATTTGTTGTTCCATACAAAGTGTATGAAAGTGATCTAGGCGAATTATTGTACAGTCCGGTGAAGTTGTAAAAACATCGCGGTTAGGAACATATTAGCCATTTCGAAAAAAAAAGGATCGTCACGCCCATATCCGAAGTGTAGGCAGAGGCACAACCAGGCAGATATTGGAATTGGCCGCAGTTTCAGTTGTTGGACTTGACCACATGAGGTTCCGAGTTCGAATCCCGGGTTGGGCAACAAAAAGAAAATTAGGTGTTTCTAATAAAAAAAATGTTGCTCGGGATTGGATATGTGCCCGGTTGGCGATAGGCTTGCCACCTATCACATTGTGGGACTTAGTGTCTTCGGCTAGTCGTGGTTCGCTAGGTCGCCTCAAAAAAAACTATTACGCGGTGATGCGCCCCGTCAAAAGTGTGCGCTACCCTTTAGACAACATGATGTCTATTAAATTCGGTGCAGTTTTACTACAACTAATATTGTTATAAATACACCATCACCAGTAATTAGTGGTAAAATCCAAAAATGATTAGTTCCATACCTTACTACCTTTTACCTTGGCTCTGTCCGTATCTGTGTCTGTTGTATCAGGATTAAAAGTAGCTTGTCTTTTCCAAAATATAATCTACTTGTATGCTAAAATACATTAAAATCAGTCGTTTTGACATGGAATTAAAACAAACATACACACTATTACATTTATAATATCACTTTAAAAACTTTGGTAACATTTGCTGGTTTGTTTTACTTACTTTGACGATATAGTAGTGTAACAACTATTTGTGTTAATTTTTGCATGTAAAAGTCT
>NJDD01000872.1:223651-254422 GCA_002245505.1 Calephelis nemesis
GTGAAATGTCAGCCTTGGTCTCCCCGGGTACCCACATCCATCCACATTCGCATTGTATATTTGCTTTGTCAATCTTTCATCTGTCATTCTTTCCACATGACCGAACCAGTGGAGCATGCCCTTTTGCATTTTAACACCAACACTTTCTTTCAATCCCACTCTTTCTCGGATTTCACTGTTACGAATGCAGTCAGCGAGCGTTACACCACAGATTTTCCGTAGTGCTCTCATTTCGACCGCATTTATTCTACTTTCATGCTCTTTCTGACATAAACAAATCTCGCTCCCATACAATAACTTTGGGATAAGCGCAGAATTATGCAAAGCGAGTCTAGCTTTTTGACTCATAAATAAAACTGACATACGGACGCTGCTAACCTAAGGCTGAGATGTACAGCCGCTAACATATTAAGTAAGTTTACCAGCTATCCTACCTCTACGGTTAGTAAATGACTGTGGCGAGCTCTGAGTTTTTTAAGTAAACTATTATATTTTTGTTTTGATCGAAGATGTATTTAGTTCCATTTGTTAAATTACGGTTTAAAAATATCTAAGATTTTAAATTAAATCTATCAATCATATAAAAAGATCCAAATAAACTAAGAAATTTTACTGTAACCCCAAACCATCATATTAAATAGACGGAAAATATTTTGAATTATTAAAAAATGCCTATTAAATTACTGTAACTTTAATCAATTAACAGTATCACGTCTCAACACGCAGATCGAAACCAATTTTTTTTATAATCCTTGTGTCTAAATTCTATACAATAACATAATAACACACAGAATTAGACGATATGCAACATTTGTTGATGGAATGTGTCAGGAATAGTGATCGAAGGAAAACTTTTATTAATTCATACAATGTTAATGTTATGAATGTAGGAGCATTTATAGATGTTCTATCTCAGTCAACAAGCGCAGCCGCAACTGATTTATTTAAGTTGATTTAATGTTTAGCTGTTAAGTAGGATAAGTTTTTTTAACGGATTAATAATATGCATGAACTGGGACTGACATGCCCTGCAGGGTAAAAGTCCCTTATAATTTAGATAAAAAGAAACACACACAGAATATATATAACACAAAACAAGGATCATTAATTTTATTGACGGTCTTTCTGTTCACTTGTACCGCAAAAAATATTAATCAGATTTTTACCAAATTCTTCTAATAGCATTCAGGATATCTGTTACTGCGGAAAAATCTGTCGTTCCTATCACTAAACACAAAAAGTCCCTTCAACTTGTATTCGAAGTCGCGGGCTACAACTAGTGATAGTATGTAATTTGTCATAAGTATTTAAACAAAATGTAGGACATCAAACAAAATTAACACAATAGTTCTTAACATCTAGATCCTGATGATAGCGTATCATGCTTGGTAAGACTAATTACTCAACACACACACTTAATCTGATAAGTTATCATAAACATAGGCCAAGAGCTAATTACATGCGAATCGCCTTTGACTTTGACCCCAGAAACAAAAGTTTTGAGCATACTCTATCTTTGACAGTCAATCAATCAATCAATCATTTTTTGCTTCATATGTCACAAAGTTATTACAAATAATTACCAACAGTTGTTTGAAGGACATAAATGTACCCTGTTAGGGTGTTGTAAATTGAAGCGGACCGATCTATTTTAGATTTCACTTTTAAGGTTATCCAATAAGTAATCGTTTACAGTATAGTAACTTTTTTGTATCAAGAATTTCTTTAATTTTTTTTTGAAAACCTTAGGTCATTCGTCTCTGATTTTATTTCATTTGGTAGTTTATTATAAGTCTTTATTGTCATAACATAAGGTCCGGAACTATGTATTTTTAATTTTGACGGGGGTAATTCTAAATTATGTTTAAATTTGTTTCTAACTTCGAACCGTCGAGGATTGTCTGCGTGCTTTTTAAATAAATTTGGATATTTTCTGACAAATGTACAAGCTTGAAATATATATATTGAAGGTAGAGTTAAAATTTTAAGATTTTGGAAATAGGGTTTGCAACTTTCAGACTTTTGGATGCTTACTAGGCTACGTACACATTTTTTTGGGAGATGAATATATCTTGTGCATATACACTATTTCCCCAAAGTAAAATACCGTACGTGAGCCATGAATTAGCATATGCGTAATAGGCAGATATAGCAGTTTGGAGATCGGTAACCCTATATAATTCCCGTAGACCATATAAAAAACTAGATATTTTTGTTTTAATCTTATTGATATGACTTTTCCAATTTAGTCTTCTGAAGTTTTAGTCTTCTGAACCTATTTAATAAAATTGATTTATTAATAACTATCGATGATCTAAGTGAAAAACGTGCTGTGCAGCAGCCTGCCTGGGAAAGGGAGCCACTGCCTTACCTATTCCTGCCGCAACAATGATTCTGTCATGTTCCGGTCTGGGGGTAGGGATGCACAAAAGGCCTAATATCACGGCTGCAGACAGCGACGCATTTGTAATATCTATGGTTTGTATAGCTACGGATGTTTCCTATCATCAGTAAACTTGTGTGTTTGTTTGATGTACTTTCACATACAAAAAGAAATCTATGAATTAATGAAAGATGAAGGCATAATGCCTTCTTCTGCAAAGTAAAATACAAAATCAAATGACTAATTTGCAACTCCATCCATTGTAATTTATACTCGTAAATTATCTACTTTGTTATAAACTGAAAATACTTTTATTTTAAAGTTTAAATGAACGTATACATATAAGATTTTTATTTAAGACGCAAATATATATAATACTAGAATCCCAGCACAGCGTCGCACGGGTGGACAAACTCCTATAATATCATCTGTACTTATATTTTTTCTTTATACTTATAAAATAACAAGTCCTGATAGACTGATTCATCATCGCCGAGCGAAAGTTACAGCCATGGAATTTGGTGAGAAGGTTTGTTTTATTGAGTAGACATCCACTATGGGTGAAATTGTGGAAATTCTACCCCTAAGGGGATGAAATATAGGTTTAAAGTTTGCATAAAAAAACTGTCATTTTTTAAGTTAGAAACGTGAAGCTTTATTTTTGGGCTACTAATTAAAAATTTAGCAGATAGGTATTTAAGCGTTTCTGATAAATTCTTAACCTAAGGGGGTGAAATAGTGGTTGAAAGTTTCTATGATAATCGTTATTAATATGCTTTTGAGTATAAATAAATAAATACGCCTAAAAAAGGAATAAATACTTCATACACTTTTAAATTCAACTTTAGTTAATTTCTGTACTTCATTTTAATCCTCCGCTTGTCTAACACGATAAAAAAAGACGACGCGACCCATCGCCTTATTGCGGCGCGATGTAGTGCGGGGAGATAACATTATTATCAAGTAAACGACCCAAACGGGCAGATAACTGTCACGGGAGCGAAGTCGCGGGTAACGGCTAGTTATACATATAAACCTTCCCCTTGAATCAATCTATCTATTAAAAAAACGCATCGAAATCCGTTGTGTTGTTGTGTAGATCTAAGCGCACATAGAGACAGGCAGCGGAAAGTGACTTTGTTTTGTACAAAAAAGTGATATAAATGAGAAAATTGAATTGAAATTACTTTAAGAAAGAAGTATTGACATATAAAAGAAAGTGAAAGTGCATGTCTGCTTATTACTTTGTCTTTTATCTTAAAAGACTAATTTTAAGATAAAAGTCATTAATAATAATTTTTACAGCCTGTTAAGCTACATTTTAACAACAAAACACACATTTTGTTTATCTTAACCAATTACAATTGGGAAATAAACACGTTAGAAAAAGAGAAAACAAAATGAAATACATTAAAAATTGTAATAATAAATAAATTTCTAGCTATTTAGAATACATATGGCCCATCCAAATCAGGTTTTCAATTTTGAACAGTGTATGTATGTACGTCCTTCTAATAAAAGATAGCCACACCTAAAAAATTGGTTTAAGAAGAGTATAACACTATTGATTATATTTAAGTAAAGGAACAAATAATGAAAACAAAAAGTAATTTCATCAAATTATTTTTTGCGATTTTTTGAACACGGTCCTAAAATTTGAACACCCATTTTGGAAGTATCCTTTATAGCATTAAGATATTCTATAATATATGCATAGGATGTCCATTCTAGAGAATTTACATTTATTTTTTTATTTTTATTATTATTTTGCTAAATGTTATATTTAGTCCTTCAAACTAGTTTTTGGTGTCACTTGGTTCATATTGCTTTGCCGTGATTGACGATCATAATCGCCGCTGTGGTCTAGTGGTCCGTAGGACTTGAATTCTAGAGGTCTCGGGTGCGTTTTCTAATAAAAGTAAGTTGCCCGGGAATGGATATGTGCCCGGTTGGTGATAGGCTTGCCGTGATACAGGGCGTGATGAGCTTGTCTTCATTCACAAAAACAGACATTTTTTTTTTCATTTTAATTTTGTTTCAAAAATAGGAGATTTTATGTCTTATATTTTTACTACGCTTTGAGATCGTGAAATGAAAAAATATAATTCGAATTTCTTAGAACGTGAACTGTAATTAAAGCAATATTAATCATAATATTATTATATTAATTATAAATATTAATTGCAACTAAACGACCTGTATATTTAATTCAGATTGGATTTAGTCATGTTCGTTGCAAAAAGGGGCAGGTTCCAGTTTGTATTATAAATTATAATGCACATTTGAACCAGCATTTGCGAATGTTGTATTTTCTTTTTTGTCGTTGCACGTCAATCGAAATATGTAACACTTTCTCGTCACACTCTCTCGGACTATGATGGTCACTGCAATGAGATCACTCTTATCCAAACATTGCTTATTATCTACAGCGCCAAACACTGTCGTTCATATTTCTTAGTTTGGCGGTAAAACAGGTAGACTACACAGTTTAACATAGTTATTTTTATTAAAAACTCGTTTTTTAAAAATATCGGACTGACGGTTTTTGTATTAATTTCAACGTTCTGTATTTTTGTGTTCCAAATTTAAACGAAAACTGACTCGTCGTTTCTGTTTCAGATTGCTGAATCGAGTGACTAGTGTTCCAAATTTAAAAGAGTTGCAACGTGCCAATGTCTACTGAATGTTGTTTTAAATAACACAAAATCTGTTTATGTTTTAACAGCAGATTTTAACATTTTTGACAGTAGTTTTACAATTAATCAACCGTGTGTAAGTTTAAACCGCATTGTGTTTAAAAAATAACTAAGTAGTAAAAAAGTGTTGTGCGTTCCAAATTTACAGTAAATATCTAAACTTAAAAAAATATTTAAATCAGTGAAATCCTTTACATTTCGATAATTAAAAATTCGAACCGACTTCGAATACCAACCTTCGTGTTTACATGTGTGTGTATAAAGTGTGTGGTGTATAATGTTCGAGTATGGGTGAGCCTCAGGCCATTCATAAGACATGTGTGCGAGTGAACTCTGCTGATGATGAAGAGTCCAGGGATGAAGTAGATCATGATCTGCCAAAGAAGAACCCATTTGTTCGGGTATGTATCAAAGTATTGCTTTTTAATATAGCTATCAATAATGTCGGTTAATGCAATAGCTTGATTCAGTAAAGTGCTCTGGATACTTGACTACAGGCTGTCTCTTTTTAACTGACTTTCAAAAAAGGAAAATATTACAATTCTGCTGTTTTTTTTTCTGTTATTTCCAAGTTTTTATTAAACCATATTCGATTATCTTTTTGTGTTTTAAGTTTTCCTGTTGAGCCCATATAAATTTGATAAAGGGCAATTTTGTTAAGTAAGTAATTGTATGTCCGGAACACGGTAATGGCAAAAACTGAAATTATAGGGTCAAGAAAAAATAAGACATCTATACCAATCATAGCTAGCCGTGGCAGGATTAAATTAACAAGTTAAACTAAGTATATGCGTGCCCACATCCCCGAAAAGGTAGACAGAGGCGCAACCAGGGCACTCACGACTAGACATCACTAAGTTGCTCATCCTTGCCTTGGATATGTGTCCGGTTGGTACACATATCCAATTCCGAGTAACGTTTTTTTATTAGAGAATTGGAATAAACAAATTCTTTTTAGACTATTCCAGTAAATTAATCTGACAATCCAAACTGGATTATTTTAATAAAAGACTACGGTGTCGTTACATCCTTACGTCATGTTATTTTGATTTAATCACTATCCTCGAAGAATGTTCTTGCTATGGCTGCAGTTTGATGTACTTACTAACACGTGTGGCACCGACACCAGAACACCATTGTCTGCACGTCTGTGTCGACAAAAACTCCGTAACTGGAGCATTCAACTCGACAATTAAAACGTAATCTTGCAATATGACTGAGTCATAAACCAAAGGAACATACCTACATATAATAAAGTTGTATGAAAGCTGTGTCTATCAGTTTGTATATTGAAGATATTTCTGATACCAGTTTTCACATATTAAAAGCGGATGTAGAATGGAGAGTTTGTGTAGGAAATAGTGTGAATGGAGTTTACCCCGTGTTGGTCCGGGCTCCTTTGTAGAATAGACCATCTGCCTTCCTTGCCGGCAGCTCGTAAAAGGGCGAGCATAGGCTCACCGTCACTAACACCGTGACATCTAACTAGGTGGTAGAGTTGAGCAGCGACTCGCCCGGATTGGTACCACCGCCTTACCTATTCCTGCCGCCATAACGTCATGACGTGTTCCGGTTCAGAGGATAAGGTAGCCGGTATACTTACTTTTGCTCGAGGCCTAACATCCAGGCCTCAGGTTGGCAACGCACCATTACCACCTTTGGTGTCTCTAGGCGGCGTGAATTTCTTACCACCAGAAAATCCGTCTGCTTGTTTGCCTTCCAATGTCATAAAAAATATATTTTAAAGCGAGGTTTAGAGTCAAAGTGCTAGACTATCTTTGTATAATTCTGTGCCTATCCCAACGTTATTGTATGGAAGCGAGAGTTGGGTGTGTTAGAAAAGCATGTGCTAAAATAAAATCCTCGTTAGCTCCGTACCCTGTTACTTAGAGTTTACCTACTTGAAAAATCCAACGCTATCGACACCAAAGTTGTTAATGGTTTTTTCTAGTTGTTAAGATGAAAAGTTTAACGCCTACGATACTCTCTAGACTCTACACTAACACGACAGTGGCAAGCACTGCTATTATGACGATAGGAATTTTCATTTCATTTCAATGCTCAACCATCGTGGAGTGCAGTCGAATTCTCCTGATGATGCTTTGGTTACGAAGCGAAACGTACGTTGAGTTTTTAGTAGTGTGTGTGTTTTAGGTGGTAATAAAACAGTTTAGTAGTGTGTGTTGTGTGGAGCTGGATATATTTGGGAGTTTTAGCTTCCGGTAAGTCCAATTCATCCAGAGCGCACTATCTTTCCGGTTTTTTTACGCCATAATATGTAAGTATACATTTTTAGGCAGAAAATTGCAAATTAAACAATTTTATTTGGATTTAAGTATGGATTTCCGCAAAATAACGTTTTCCTCTATCAATTCTATCTTTATCTGGTAAAAAACCAGACATGTATCAGCAAACCTGTCCATATTACACCACGAGTGAGAGTATTCCTAAATCGTACAAACAACTTTCGTAACCACGGAAGTGACCAGGAAACTGGTGATCAGTAAAAACGGTATGGGGAAGTCGGAGTTTTTTTACGTTCTTGTGAAAATAATTATGTATATTTTATCCTAGACTTCGACCGGCATTCGTCTACGTTAAACTAATTAGCCACTTTCTCATTAGGAGATTAACTGCTCCTACTTATCTGGACTGTTTTGATTCCATCATCAGATCCAGACTGGGTGGCAAAGAGACCACCTGGGATATATGTTATTTAAAATAAATAAAAGAAATTAAAATCGGTTCAGAATTGACTGAGAAATCGATTAACATAAATAAAAACGTAAGAGTCGAACTACTCCTTTTTTTAAATCGGTTAAAATTGATTTTATAATGGTCTCAATAGCGTGTAGACATGCATAGAATATATTGATTTACGGCCAAAATTAATAATTAATTAATCCTAATCCAAAACTTGCTGTCCAAGATTGATATTTTGATCCATTTTTATGTTACGGCTTGCCAATAACATATCTGTGGACAGGATAAATATGGCAATTAGGTATAGGATAGGCCGGCTGATACAAATCTATCTAGATTGCTTGAAATCCATCTTTAGAGATACTTTATTAATATTGACCGTTAATCACCTATCCTTACTACAACGTCAATGCTCGCCATTGTTGTATTCTGACTTAGGAGCAATGTAATATACTTACACTTAATCTGACTTAATCAAAAGCGGTTCAGTAGTTTTGAAGTTTATTCAATAATTATAAGATTGGTTAAGATGACGTAGGTACGGTCTAATTAATCATTTTATTCGTTTTCATATATTTTTTTGCTATAGTTTACTACACTCTAAAATTAGTGTGTAACGTGTTAGTGTGTCGTATTGGAAATATAAAACTTTTAGCCCCAGGATATCCACATCCGCATTAATGTCTTCGGTGCAGGTACGCTGCTTGTCTCTTAATTTATTAAAATACCAAACTACAGCTGTTGTATTTCAATCTGAACTGTAATTTACAATCCACAAAACTGAAAGAGTCAATCTCCGGCTAGTTTACTAACAAAAGTTACGGCAAACGTAAACTTCCTTTATTGACCGTTTATTAGAAAGCGTCGTAATATAGGGTTGTCACATTTTTGATTTTTGTGTCGAACAGTGAATTGTTAAATGCTCATATTATTGCATCAAGATAAAATATAAATCATTTTACTTTGTTTTTTTATCCGTTATAGTAATTATGAAGAAAATGTATCTATTTTAGTCTGGTTATCCCTTTGAACGCTTTAAAATATGTTTAGAGGGGATAAAGAATAAATAAAGAAATGTCTCTGGATAAGTTACACAAATCGATCCAACTCCAAAGGTAACAAATTATATGCTTGTATTACAGGTATTAGTTAATAATACTTATACATACAAATACGTTAAAAAAATAAAAAAATACATAAATTGTTACTAGAATAAATTTAATAAACACCCAGACCCGGAAATACAGACATATAAATGTTCATCACACAAATATCATCCGTCAGAAATCGAATCTGAGCTACACGGTTGGTCGGTGGCGTTTGGCATGTACTCTAAACCCTCGACCATCGATCGACGGTGAAAATCAACCAGACAGAGGATTTTTTTATGATATTGGAAGCAAAAAAGCAGACAGATTTCCTGAAGGGAAGAAATTCAAGTTGCCTAGATACCTTAGGCCGAATGTTAGACTATCAACCGGAACACGTCAACGGCAAGAGCTGACATTATGGCCGCAGGAATAGGTAAGGCGGTGGTACCAATCCGGGCGAGTGTATCGACAGTTTTAATAAAAAGCCAAAAATTTATTTCCGGATTGATATTTTTATAGATACATTTTTCACTTGGCTATTTTACAAGTGGCAACCCTGTTCAATCGTTTGGACGAGTTAGCCACAAACAATGTGTTATTTACAAAATAAATTATTCAACTATCCCACGAGCACTTTCGCGGGGAACCTCAAAACAATGTATGACAAAAACTGATGAGGCAATAACTAGTATGCGTTAATGGCTAAATCGTTAAGGGTCTGTCTCAACTCAAACAATACATAACTGTTTAAGAATTCGCTTTCCTCTTAACTAACCTTAGCTCGTTCGTTCAGTAAGAGATACATTTCATACTTAGTACATTTAAGGTTTAACGCAGAAAACTTGCGACAAATTGTTTTGTTTTGTGGGCCCGACGGAAAACGAAAGGTGTTATAAGTTTGACGTGCCTGTGGTATGTCTGTGTATTTGTCTGTGACATTATAATTTTTTAACGGATGGACCAATTTCTATGCGGTTTGTTTGATTGAAAGCAAACGTTGGCTTTTTGAGAGGTTTTTTGGCTACATTATAAGGTTTTTGTAGGAGGTTAATAATTTTATTATTAAATTATTATAGCAAAAGGCAGCTATCAATCGCAAGGTTCTCTAGATGATAAGATAAGCAATAGACAGCAGAGATGACACAGTGTCCGCCGTCCAATGCCCGGGGTGATGACCCTAATGTCTTGCACATGTAGCCTGGCGGCAGGAGTAGGTTAAACGGTGGATCTCTAGCCGGACAAGTTACTGGGAAACAGTTAACCACCTGTGGCCTCTGAACATCTCATTAGTAATCGATACAAGATTTTACCAAGTCCGTCAGGACCTTAAGGATAAAATAACTTGAAAGCCAAAATTTGTACACACCGTACAGGAACATTCTTCCAAAGATAAAATATGTACCTATGATAAATCTTCCTATATACTTTATGCTTAATATTATAAATGCGAAAGTTTGTTTGTTTGTTACTCCTTCACGCAAATACTGCTGAACCGATTTTCATGAAATTAACACATAGGTAAGTTTTTAATTTTAAGAAAATGTTCTAGTGGGAGTTAATGGTCCCACTAGAACATTTTCTTAAAATCGAGCAAGCGAGCAAAGCCGTGGGTAACGGCTAGTAAATAATTTTTGCGATATCTGATTGGATCAGGCGTCACTTTGTGGAACCCCTTTGTGGAAATATTTGCACACGACTAGTTTGTAGAATATGTAGAAACGCCATCAGGAATAATTTCTGCAAATAAATATTTTGTTCTTTTCCCCACTATAACAGAATATGGCAAATAAGCCTTTTTTTAGTTATATGTACTACTTCTAACATAAACGTTTACCAAACACATCTTAAGAAAGGGAACATATTTCCTGGTTTAACCAGTTATCAAAAATACTGTTTCGAAAGTACTCATTCCTAAATCCTAAGAGATTATGTCATTGTACTCATCTTCGGTCCGTCATTAGACTTGACTTCCTTAGGTCCCGGGATCTATCCCCGGGTCGGGCAGCACAATTTTTTTTTCTATTTTCGTATACATGTAAACAACGTTGTCCGGGATTGGATCCGCTGGATTGGTGATGCGCTTGCACCTGTCACTTTGTCTTCGCTACGTCTGGTTGCTCTGGATGTACCTCTGTGTACCTCTTTGGGGATATGGACATTTAAATACTTATTACTTAAAAATTTGAAATGGCATAATATGTGATACTCCGGGAACTGCAGATCACTCTCAGGTGACCCACTTGGCGCCTTTACATGCGCATATTTTGCAGTTATTCTGCACTTTAATCAAAAATTCAGCTAAGACCTGAATACCATAACATTAACGTAATCATAAACACTGGATACTGAACAGGTTGAATACATCCATCAACTGGAAATACCTTAAATACTACCTTAATTTGGCCATAAATTAATTATCAACTTTGGATTTTAGCCATTAAGGTGCAATTCAGATTAATTGGTGTTGGACTTATGACGTTTCTCACCATGAATGGGTATAGGCTTGGCTCTTGCAAAACCGATTGAGGTCGTGTATAATGAACATGAATGGGTTCGTATTTAAGTATATTGAAGGTGTAGTGACAGTACAGTCAGTACAGTGATCACAAATCATTTGTTTGACATGCTTCTAACTACCTTTAACCTTTTTTTTAACCAAGTTGGTCCGGGCTCCTTTGCAGAATAGACCATATGCCTTCCTGCCAGGCAACTAGTAAAAGGCGAGCATAGGCTTATCATCACTAACACCGTGACATCTGACTAGGGGGCAGAGTTTCGCAGCGACTCGCCCGGGTTGGTACCACCGCCTTACCTATTCCTGCCGACATAACGTCATGACGTGTTCCGGTTCAGAGGGTAAGGTAGCCGGTAAACTTACTATTGCTCGAGGCCTAACATCCCGGCCTCAGGTTGGCAACGCACCATTACCATCTTTGGTGTCTCTAGGCGGCGTGAATTTCTTACCATCAAGAAACCCGTCTGCTTATTTGCTTAATAAAAAAAAACAGTGTTCACAAAATTATTTGTTTGCCATGCTTCTAACTACCTTTAATTTCAATTTTAACCGTCTTTTAAAACCATAGGCGGCTATATTTTCAACCCCTATATTTTTTATGTATGTTAATCGATTTCTCTATCATATCTGAACAGGTTTAAAAATTATTTTTTTTTGAAAAAGCGTTCCTAATTGGTCCTGTTGTCACCAAGTCTGGATCTTTTCAAGGAAATCAAAGAGAACACATAGTTTTGAGTACCCACCTTAATAACTTAGGTGCGAAATCGGTTTTTTGCAGTTTTACGATTTAATTATTTAAAGGTGTATGTATATGTATTATTTTTGTGTGAAGATAGTTACGAGGTTGGAGAGTAGCATAGCCATCATTTAAACCAATTTTTAACACTTGTGCTGTTCCACAATATACCTACTTTATAATATATCACAGTTAAACAAAAACGTAAGCAGTAACAACCAGCTGCAAAGTGTTACTTATGTACCTACCTATAAATAATTATAGATAAAGTATTTTGTGGAAAAGTACAAATGATATAGAAATAGAATATATATAGAAAAATAATTCTGGCTTTCCAGCTTTTTACGAAAATTGCGCTCTCGGAAGAGGATGAAATTTTTCAGATTCATAGTTAATATACGTAAGAAAAGTGCAGAACACATAAATTTTTTTAATAATTATGCTTATAAAGTGCATCAGATCAATAAATGAAACATTACAAATAATACCATGCATTTGGCACACACGATCAAATATATTGATAACGATAAAAGATGACGCACAAACTATATTCATAAAGTGTGGAAACAAAGTAGCTGGTCTTGAGAAATGAAGATGGCGTTCTTATCAAAAAGATATTGAAATTTATTATGGTCAAATTTTGACCTATGGGCGATTTTAAGTGGATGGAACTAATGCAAGCGTAGCTACGAAAGATATCTAGTAGGTAGGTACAAAATGTTTTGAACTTCTTATAATATGTACTGCATATCTAATTATTTCCCAGCGACTTCGTCACCGTAGAGCAGTTATTCCGGACAGCTTTAGTCAACTTTTACGTGATTTTATACAAAGTTTCATCTCTCGTTATAGTCCTTGGGAGTTAAGTTATGAAAAAAACTTTAGTTTTGAACTTCCGTTCTCAACAATTTGCTTATATCAAATTTCATTAAAATTGGTCAAGTGGTTTTAATGTAAAAGCATAACAGACAGATTATCACATTCGTAACATTAATTGTATTGAAAAGGATTATGATTAAATATGGTTAAATGTTTGACTTCGTCCCGAGCTCCATAAAAGAATAATATCGACTTATTATTATTTAATATTTTTTTATTAATTTATCTAACTTTCTGCTAATCAGTTCGCAAGAGGCTAGTGTCGGTTAGTTTGTCACTGACACCGTGAATGAGACTAGATGGAGCAAAGGTTTTCGACACGTCTTTTTGAGCAACGCGTTAGGAATGGTGCCACCGCCTTATTTATCATCAGTGATCGCCTCTGTCGTGTTTAGCTGGGGTACTGACCCAACAGAGTAGTCAGGAAACTTGCGTAAGACTCGATTCGAGTAGGTTGGCAGAGCACAATTACCACTTTTACTGTCTTATCAATGAACACGGTGTAAAGAACTCCAAGGTTCAACCTGTTATCATAGTCTTTGTTACAATGTGATACATACTATAATATCAACTTGATTCTACTCCTACGTTAGTCAATGTTTAAACATAAGCTAATGTCTAAGGGTAATTTATATAATATTTTAAATTTAAGTTACAACAATTAAATATACAACTTTGTCTTTCAATGTCCTAGATGAAATTACTTTGTAAATAAATACATTTTATCCTTGATATATTTTTGCATATTTTTAACTCAGACCTATAAAAAATATTGGTCCGAGATTTTTAATTTACTAAAACAATAAAATACTGATACTGATAATTAACAATATTTTAGGTTTCAATAAAAATGTTCGTATGTTTTTAAACAGTACAATCCGCAGAGTAAGCAACTATCAGTAAAAGGTTGCTGCAGATAATCCCATTACGGCCATGAAGACCACATACCTGATATTGCATAAGTATGGCTGCACACGACCTTAATCTGGGACCGTTACATCCGATACCGGGCCCATTGGCATGCGAGCGACACAGAATGTGCCTGTGTTCATTTCAGTACATAAAAAGTCCTTAAGGCGCCGGCGCCAGCAAATTAAAAATTAGTTTTGCGATTATGGCACAGTAGTAAACAATATCTCTAAACAAATTTCACATATTAATGTAATCCAAAGTAGTTAACCTACTAATGCTAATAGTTACTTTTGCCATGAGTTGATCAACTACACTATGCATTTTCAATTCAAGAAAACTAAGTTGCACAATACTTTTTAATTAAAATTGTCACATAATAGCTTGTCTTTGTACGGTGTCAAACCCAAGTCATGTATTTTGGTATTATTATTTGAAATAAACACATCAAAGGACACAAAAAAATAATTAATTAAAGGTGTTAAATACAAATTACATTAGATACAAATTTTTTTAATCTAGGTGAATAATAAATTTAGATTACATTAAAATTATGATACGATAATTTCGAGTTCAAACAAAAAAAATGGATGTCATAAAATTATAAAAATCATGACATGTTTAGACAACGGTACACTATAAAAATGCTATATTAACTTATGGCTGCGGTTTAAAACCACTAGCGTATTCTAATATTTTCTTCGGCGCCGCCACCTTAAGGTCCTTCGATAAGTTCCATTTTTCTGCTTGCGTTTTTGCTTGAGTTTGTCATTTCTTAGTTGATGTCAAGTTTTTATTTGATATGTTAGGAGTTTCGAGTTTTTATAAGATACTCGTAAGTTATGCGTAGTATGAGAGTTGTTTTTTTTATTAGATACCTTCTTGATAACTGAAAACTTAATACTATTTTGGCAGACATCAAAACAGGAGGTGGTTCTCAATTTTACGGCGTTTTTGAAGTGAAACTTCTTAATCGGCGTATGAGAGAAATTTACCATTACATTTCTCTGTTACGCTTTTTTATCTCTAGTTACTCCTACAAAAACCACTGTATGTTATCGCCGAAATTCATACTGCGTTCTGCGTGATTTTTATTTCGCGGGTCGGTATATCTTTAAGCTGGCCAGCTTGAAGATTTCGTGAGGTGACTACATCTAGCGCAACGTGCGATAATAATTTTATTGAAGCGACACTTCTTTTCTATTACGCTCAATTACTCACTTCTTACGTGTATACAATTATACACAGACACAGTTTTTGTATGTTACCTCTGAACGTTTCTCAGATTAATTAATTTTAGTATGTAGGTAATTTATTTGTATTTGAACTGTTGCTTCTCATGTAGTTCCACTCGAATTTGATTTAGATTTACGTACCTCAGATGAAAAACCCTAAAGGTTAATTCGTCGCCTGTGTGGTCTAACGGTCCAGGTGTTGCAATTGACTTCATGAGGTCCCGGGTTTGATTCAAGGTTCGGACAACAAAAAGAAAATATGGTTATAGGATATGTGCCCGGTTGGCGATAGGCTTGCTACCTATCACATTGTGGGACTTAGTGTCTTCGGCTAGTGGAGGGTGCCCTGGTTGTACCTCTGCCTACCTCTGGTTAGATATGGGCGTGAAGATACTTTTTTATCAACTATTCCATCGAGAAAGAATCTTATACGATCAGTTAATACCTATCGAAAAAATTAGGGCGAATGTACTTCGAGATGCACATTATTATATTCATGCAAAGAAATGGACTATGTTCAAACCCAATCCACCCACTCTTCAAAATACCGGTTCAATAAATAATACGTTATTCTTTGCTTTCTTACGCCCAATATTACCTTTGTCTCCAACAACCTATTTCGTTTCTCTATTATTTGTGATAGGGTTGTCAACAGGTAAATTTGATTGCGACAAACCTTTGTACTCAATATAATATGAAATTTAACTAAGTTTCTTTTATTAGAAAAAAATATCTAAATATTTTGAAATGATTAACAAACTCCATAAAAAGAGAAGGTTTTTAATTTGGTTGAATGCTTTTTTAACTTTTTTCGAAATATAAGCTATAGTAAAGCTAGCCAACAGAAACGGCAATCAAGCAAGGGAAGGTGGGTGATTTAGTTATGATAAATTTCCAACCGATTCCAAAAAGGAGGAAGTTATTCATACGACTGTAGTTAAGTTGTTTTTTGTATGTTTGTCACGCTCGGTCAATAACCGACAGAGTTTTGGGAATTAGGTCATGATTCCTAAGTGGCCCCATATAGATTTACACGTATTTATTTAGTGCATACATTTTCATGTATGTACACGGCACGAAATTTATTATGTTATTGCTTGTTGTTGTTACTTGTAATGTCATTAAGTCAATGTGGGGAAAACGCCCCACCTTGCCCCTCTGTGTGGATGTTACTTGGTTATAGTGTTAAACGGCTGACGTCTGTATGCTTGGAATAAGCTGATAACTTTTCAGTTTTTATATAATGAGAACTCCGTAGGGCTACTCTTGAATCTCGATTTCATGCAATTTAGAAATTGGAATTGCACATGTCATTTTAGGTAATCTTGAACACAGTTGAAGCGGACTAGTAGTTAATTAATGATACACGATAAATAATTTTATGGGATCAGTTGATTTTTTTTGGACTATAGTAAAGTATCGTCACGGCTATAACCCCGAAGGGGCAAGTAGAGGCACAACCAGTACATCCACGACTAGCCGAAGACAATATGTCCCACAGTATGAAAGATAACAAGCTTAACCCCAACCGGGCACTGTATCCAATGTCGAGCAACGTTATTTTTATTCAAATGAATAAAAATGTGGACTATACTACATAGTGATTTTGGACTAAATGTCAATAATTTGCTAATATTGTGTTCAGGAGTACCTACGAAAAATGACGTATCCGATTTCAATTTCCAAATCTCATGAAATCGGGATTCACGAGTAACCCTACAGACCACAGGACGGAGTGATTTGTTCGATCTTGCTCTGTAGCGTATTTTGTTAGAAAGCGTTTGGCTTTAGATCCCAGTTGTGACAGCCCTGTGGCCCGCGACCTCGTCCCGACCTCGGTTAGCAGATGAGAAGCGGTTGACATTTGAACACACACTCGCCGCATTCTTGCCGTTCGAACTTTACTTTGGTGCTTGTGTTTTATTAATTGTTGATTCATCAGATAATTACCTAATAAACTATTTACCATTCAAACTCGTGCAATATTTATTTTTTTATGTTATCGGAAGGCAAACAAGCAGACGGATTTCCTGATGGTAAGAAATTCACGCCGTCTAGAGACACCAAAGATGGTAATGATGCGTTGCCAACCTGAGGTCAGGATGATAGGCCTCGAGCAAAGGTAAATTTACCAGCTACCTTAACCTCCGAACCGAAACACGTCATGACGTTATGGCGGCAGGAATAGGTAAGGTTATTCTCCTAATAGGTAATATAAATGCTAAAGTGTTTAAGTACGTTTGTAATGACTCATTATTATTATCTAGCGTTGTCAGACGTCCCACCCGACCGCCTGTCCCGTAATCTGTATACCTACTATCGGGAGGCACAAACATTTTGTTTTTGTAAGTTAAGATTATACTCAGGAGTTGAAAATTATGTGTACGTTTTGAATAGGTATTAAAGTCTGTGCGTATCCCGCAATAAAACGATAAATTTAAGGCGAGCATAGGCTTGCCGTCACTAACACCGTGACATCTGACTGGGTGGTAGAGTTTCGCAGCGACTCACCCGGATTGGTACCACCGCCTTACCCATTCCTGCCGCCATAACGTCATGACGTGTTCCGATTCGGAGGGTAAGGTAGCCGGTTGACTTACTTTTGCTCGAGGGCTAACATCCCGGCCTCTGGTTGGCAACGCACTATTACCACCTTTGGTGTCTCTAGGCGGCGGAAATTTCTTTCCATCATTAAATCCGTCTGCTTGTTTGCCTTCCAATGTTATAAAAAAAATTCGTCATTTAAATAGCATTGAAATTTTCTTTTTTAAATATTCCCAATATGAATTAATTTATGTGATTATTATATACCTGTTATTAAACCTACTAAGTAATTGGCAAAAAGCAATGTCCCATTTTTAACTGAAAATAAAATGGTCAAGTTTTGCATTGCCCATCTTGGAACCCCAGATCTTAAGAGTTTTGCGTAAGTTTATTAACTGCGTTCTGAGCTATTTTCTAAACTGGAACACGACTTAAGCAAGCATAGACATTAGTGCGACTGATTTAAGTATAAAAGTGGTACAAATCCAGTCGAGCTGAACAGTACTCTTCCAGTGTGAGTAACAGTATAAGTGGTTGAACCAGGAATCTTAGTTACCTGCACATCTATATGTGCATATGTAATAAGGTCATCACGTCATTATGCCTAAACATCGATAAAAATATAACAAACACAAATACATGAACAGTTCAAAAAAAGGATTTTGAAAGGGGCTTAAGTTAACCTGTAGACTTTTCCAAGAACAACAAAAAATCTGCATACCTATCTTTACGCCAAGTCCGTTACGGTGTAGGCAGAGAGTACTAAATCTCACGATTCTTGCAGACCAGCCTGGCTTCCTCCAATATGAAATTATTTTTTTTCATACAAACAAGCCCGTTATGGAGACTCTTGATACCATCCTCGACTAACACCCGATCCATTTGACCGTGAACCTCGGTCAACCTCCTCTCGGTACCTCGGTCTCTCCGGGTACCTAGGTACATCTATCCACATTCGCATTGTTTATCTGCTTTGTCTTTCATCTGCTACTAGGTATTATTTCCACGGAAAGCGTAAAGCAGATATTGAAATGTGTAAGGGCTAAGTATATAAAAACAAAATAAACGTGGAAGCTGTCATATTTCGTAGACAAAACCCGAGGACGAGTCATGATGCGTTGTAAATGGGCGGCTGTAAACTTTATACACATAAATACAATCACAGCGAGATTCATAACTCCCTTGAAACCTTTGTCCCAGTCTCATTTTGGCAACGCACCGTTGTTACCTTTTCTTTATACAGGCGACATTTAGTTTTTATCATCAAGACATGCGCCTGCGTTTTTGCATTTGAAAAAATAACAGGCGCAAATTTTTACAGACAAAGTAATCGAATTCCTACTAATGCTATAAATGCGAAACTAAGTTTGTTACATTTCGTCGCAAAAACTACAAAATCGATTAGCATGAAATTTTGTAAACTTATTCTTTTAGTTATTAAATGTATTATGGGACAGTTACTTTTTAATGACTTAAAAGCAAGTGAAGCCGCTGGTAAAAACTAGTATTTTACAACTTTGCGCAGATTGGTACCGCCTTATTTATTCTTGCCACCATAGCGTCAGTGATTTCATTGTTATGTTCCGTACCTTAGAATAGCGTAGCCGGTAAATACTTAACATCTATGGCATTCTACGCCACCGAGAGAGCCAGCTGCTTATTCTCTATCTGTTACAAATAAAAAGTTTGCAAAAATCTAATAAAACATAGATACAGACATACATATCTTCACGTCACGTTTGTAGCCTATAATCTAGTAATGATTATGAAATAAGTACCTATTTACCAATATCTCACATGACAAAGATTGTGCACATTTTTTTTTGACAATCATATACCTAGGGTTGCTGTCATTTTTTTAATTAGGTACAGTTTTCATATACCTAGGGTTGCCGTAATTTTTTTATTCTTTAAGTACTAAGGTAGGTACTGTTTTGTTTGCCGTGACACTTTATGAAGAATTGTTTGAGGTATGTTTTATTGCAGACTCACGCGTTTTTATGTTAGAGTACCACAAATTAATCAACAAGTATAGATCCCTACAAAGTTGGTTAAAAAGTAGTTGGTTAATTTTAAAATCTAAAAAATAATAATTGTACGCCTGTCAGAGATTAATAGCAAACATGCATATAAATACTTTGTGATTATCTTTCCGACGTAAATAGTGTGCCGGCAAATTTAGTTTTAACTGTTCCTGCCGTCTTCGTTTCAATGCCTGTCGCTGCCCTATTTGGGTTTAGGACTAATTATTTCCCTAAACTCAAAAACTGATTGGGTAGGGTAAAACAAACATAGCTACGCACCACTAAAATCTATAGTGTTTGTAGTCTCAGTTAATATTTTACAACCAAAAAAGTTATGTGATATCTTTGCTAAAAATATATATTGTAATATTGTGACAGACACCTTGTTTCTTTAATATACCTAATATTTACCTTTAGTTCCTGACCGAAACACATCGAAAATTGATTTTAGGCCATAGTTTCAGTTTGGTCAAAAACCGAAACCGCCGAATTTTCGGCCTTGCTCTCAGTTTCAGTCGAAACCGAAACTTACCTAAACATGATACAAATTTCTATAGATACTGAAATCTATTGTACTTTTACCCATATTTGTTCAGTCTTTCCAATAACCACTTATTTACTACACTTTACTAGCAGTGTTTAACTAAATAAAAAGTTGATAATTTAAGTACTGAGGTACCTACATAGGCGAGTACTAGTTTGCAGCGAAATTGGCCATGTTAGGCCAAAACTACATTTTATAGCCGAAGCAGAAATAAACCGAAACCAAAACATTCGGTAAACGCTTGTTTTTATAAGGTTGTTTTGGTAGGTAGGCAATGATACAAGAATGTTAACTAGGTAATAATCATTATAAGATAAAATTTTATTTATGTGTAAGTGTGTTCGTTTTAGGCGCAAAGATTATTAAACATTGTTTTTGTCCCAATATTTCTGCACTTTATTAATAAAATCTAAAATAATTAAAATTATTAAAGTCGAGCTGATTGTTGTTATTTATTGTAACTTTTCTTTGGTGTAATTTTCATACATTTCGGAAACAATTTTTACAATGAGAACTCGGTTGATATTTCACGACCATGTCAAAGCAGATACCCAGGGGGAGGGGTCCAGGTCCTGTTTCCCCTTCACAATTGTTGCCAGGGTATTAGGCTAATGCTACCCGGGCTTGGCAGTTTAGAGTGGTAATAACAAAGAAAAAGTGGAGAAAATGTAGAACCAAAATGGAGTTGCAAAAAAGCTTACTGATATTACATTAGAACTTTTATTTATTCTGTGCTGAAGAAAATAAAAAAGATCAGAATCAAATGGATTTTGAACTTGATCACATCTGTTGAGTAAATACCTACAGCTTTCAACAAGCTATTATTTCGTTTCTACTGGGCCTCTAGACATCAAAAATAATTTATTTTACTGAATGCTATATTTTGACTACATTCTCCAAAACCAAATAAAAACGTGGCTCTAATATGGCAGTAAGACTCCAAAAGCCCACAAAGCAAAAGCAACCAATAGCACAGTCATCTTTGAAGCAGAAGCTCTGTAGAAACTAAATTCTATTATGAAAATTGGTGGTGCTCCAGACTAGGTTCTTACTCCACCATAATATATGCGAGTAGGGTGGACCGAATCAAAATTAGAAATAGTTTTTTTCAAATTATAATAATTTCCCTCTCTATAAAATTTTTTCGAGTAATAACCTTATGGTGATACAAAATTCAATAAATATTGATGTCTAGCCGGCCCGGCGAACTTTTTATCGCTTGACATTAACAGCTACTAACAGTTAGTGTGCTATTTTTTCCGTTTTCTCTGTAATTTTCTTGATTTTTCTCCTTAAAGGAACCTTATCTTGGCAATAACTAGCACAACAAAATTGGTCCATCCGTTCAGTCGTGATGCAACAACCTCGCGAACGGCGAAATAGGCATTACTTTTTTATATCTGTACCTATATACTTACATAGATTGTTATGAAAAATTGTCTTGCTAGGTCTTCACATGAGGTTTTATAAAATATTATTATAATTATTTAGGTACTCACTTACCTTACTTATTTATTAAATTTACCCATTCATCCCTAAAAAATTCCTAGATTCTTGCTAGACTCAATCGATCGGTTAATGATCAGTGTGGGTTTGTTTCAAAAGAGATGTATCTGGAGGGCACTATACCTATATATAGGTCTACAAGGAACGTAAACTTTGCACTCTGTAATCTCTGCCTTAAAGGGACATTGGCGTGATTGTAGGTATTTAGGTGTGTATTTAAGTATGTAGGGAAGTATATATGTATGTAGGTATGAATGTGCGTATGTATGCACGTAAGTTTGTATGTATGTCTAAGGAACAACTTTTACGAAAAAATAATCATCAGATATTTATTAGTTGATTGGTGTAGTGACCGCGTAGGTATACAAAAAAAATCCTACATACGAATTGGTCATTTCCTCTGTTTTATTATATTATATTATTATATTATATAGTTGTAAGATATCGTATTTACCTATTTAAATGATTATTTTAAGAGTACAAATTGAGACCACATCTATTTTAGAGCTCTTTCTTTTTTACCGATCGACTCGATCAATTGCGTGTTTCCTACCGGTGCGGTAATGGGGACTGCTTTCAAGTGCTTTTTGATTTAATCCCAGCCGCTGTGTTTTACTTAACAGATCTTAAACTTTCATCACCCTAGGAAATCACCTTAAGAAAGAAAACATTTATTCATCGATGTAAGATCCACGGCGCATCTGTGACACACCTGAATATCGCGCAGGTCCGTGGGCGGTGGTGCATATTTATTTGCCCGTTTGCCTCCTTTTATATTAAATAAACATTTGCTATCATTGATTTTCTTTTAAATTATTCGATACCTACAAATTTAGCCTCGCGGTAAAAGTTAAACTAGAAGTTTAACTGAACATGTCTAAGATTCTAGCCGTCTTATTATTGAACAAGAGATGAAATTACTCCAAGGCTTAAGTTAACGCTATAGTCTAAGTATGGAATAAAAACTATAATGTCAACTTAACCTTGGAGTATTTAGTCTAAGTTTAGTAATACGATGGTATGTGAATACAATCTTTCGATTGTTCATTTAATTTTTAACTAGCAGCTAGCTGGGACGGCCAGTCGTACGGGTGGAAAAACTTCTGTTGATATACATACAAACTTTCCTCTTGAATCACTTTATCCGGTAAAAAACATACCAAAATCCGTTTATGTAGGTTTAAAGATAAGCATACATGGGTACAGAAGGGGAATGTGAAGTCGTTTTATACTATACTCTAGTTAAAAATAACCATTTATAGCCACCATACATGTACCTGCCATACATATCTTAAGATTGTCAGAGGCAATGTTTAGTGTAGTTGTACTGCTTGGCGCACTCTCCGCAACGGTCGCAGCTCCGGTCAGTTGCACGCGGGCCTTCCGCATTCACAAACAATATCCTCTTAAGGCGAAGACGGTATCTGACAGACGCCACTTAGATAATTAAGACTTTTTTTATTCGAATATACAAATAAAATAACAGTCACATGAAACTTGATGTGTTCTGATAATCTACAAATAGTGAAATCATTCCACGCAAATTACAAAGGCTTTAATGAAAATGTTCATAATTTAAAATAGGTACAATTAATGTTGCAATTATACATTTTTACTTAATATTTACACAATCAATAAATGCTCAAACATATTTAGTTTTGGAGTTAGATTCAATTTGTGGCTTGTCCACGTATTTACTTATAATTTAACAATGCAATTACTCAAAAGGCATTCTTAAAAGGAAATAATTAAAATAAAGCAGAATGGTAAAGAATTTCATCAGCTATGTCTTTGGAAGGCAAACTAGCAAACATATGCTGTTTTTACGAAATACACTGTTAAGTGTTAACTAAATATGTTAATAATGCGTTTCCAATTTGCCACACACATTATTTTTACATTTACACCGTGACATCTTAAATGGTGGTAGAGTTTCGCCCGGATTATCTATTCATGCCGCCATAACATTAGCACTTGCCGTTGACGTGTTCCGGTTTGGAGGATAAAGTAGCCGGTACATTAACTTTCTATCGAGGCCTAACGTCCCGGCCTTAGGTTGACAACGTACCATTTCCAAAGTTAGTGTCTCTTGGCGGCGTGAATTTCCGACCATCAGTAAATTCGTCTGCTTGTTTGCCTTAAAATGCAATAATAAAACACAATCTTTACAACTGTATTCCAAAAAAATTAGGGAGAAGACAAACCGGATGAGATTCACTCGCTGAATGTGTTCAATGAAAAGCCGCTTTCCAATCCGGCGGTGGTAGAGTTCAGGATTATAATAAAGAGCTGTCTGAAGAACCGCTTACATGGTCGATGTGAAATAAAATATTTTTCATTTCTATTTAATTATTTGATGGCGCAAGCTTCGCTTTAAGAGCACTTCTTTCCTCCGCAGTAGGCACACCGCTGCGCCTGCTCATTCTCCCGCGACCGCAGCGCGACTCGCACGCGCAGCACGGAGTACTATACCTATTAGTGCAGTGAATTGTGTCTGCTGTGTTTGCATATATTCATTTGTGTATGTCTCTTAAATATAGTGAATAGCATTAACTAAAAGTCGCTTCACTAATTTTTGAATTTAGTTTTTCCTTGTAGGTTCAGTAGCGAGAGTTCTCGGAATGAATAGATTAATTTATTTTTAAAAATGTCATCTGCTAGTGAAAGTCTCGTCAAAATAGGTCCAGCTGTTTCAAAAATTTCTAAAATAGACAAACGGACAGAAAAAAATCATATAAAGTTTATTTTACTACATTTTTAATGACTCTTACTTGACTAGTTTTGGTGTTAGATAAGTCGGACTTGTACTATGCCTACTTCAAATAGTGAAAACATGATTAAATGACTGCACTAGTTTTACGTGATGCGATAACAAACAGGCAAACAAACAAGAATTCAAGCAATATTTTGTATTCCAGTACCTGACCCCAATTACTTGTTCTTTGTTAGGTATAAGGTACCTAGTAAACAAGCAGCGGCTCTCATACTTCTCTTCTCCTGTAAAGACAACCATCGCCTACCGACACCATAAATGTTACTGGTACGCTATCCTATACACGTGCGCGTAGTTACCGGCTACCATACTCTCCAGCATGGAACAGTAAGTTGGTGAGCACTGATGCTACGGCAACAGAAGAAAGTAAGCAGTTTTACAAACCGGTAAAACTGAGGCACTGCACTTTGCCTACTAAAATTTTAAAATTATCTTAAAAGTTTAGTCGCTTTTAATTTTTTTTTTGGTAAACGAGTAAGTTAGTTATCGTATCTGTGGTGTCATAACTTTTGAACGGAAAAGGGTCGAATCGATGCTGATTTTTTTGTTAGAAATTTGAAGTGAACGATATGCATTAAGTTCAAACGTTATTGTTTTTTTTTTATTTTAAGATTATCTTTCATAAGTCTATGTTAAATATATAACAAAACAGTGTCACCCTCTTCCCCTGTAGCTAAACCAATGCGCGTGCTATGGTATCATTAGGTAGCATTGAGCTTTATTTAGGTACATCTCTAATTTTTTTTTTTATGTTTTATTTGGTACTAGAAGCCCGCCCAGGCTTCGCACGGTTATAAATATCAATAAATATATCCCTGGACAAATCACACAAATGGAATCTACCCTGAAACCCCAAAGTAAGCAAGTTATATGCTTGTGTTATGGGTGTTAGTCAACGATACTAATACATATGAATACTTAAATAGATACCAGAATAAATTTAATAAACACTCAGACCCGGAAATGCAGACATCTAAATGTTCATCACACAAATACCCGAATCGAACCCGAGCCTCGCGGTTAGTCGATGTAGTTAGGCGTGTACGCTAGCCACTCGACCAACGAGGCGGTTATGAATTATACATAAACCTTCCTCCTCCATTACTTTATTTATCAAAAAAAACCGCATCAAAATCCGTTGCGTAGTTTTAAAGATTTAAGCATACAAACGGACATAGGGACAGAAGAAGCGACTTAGTTTTATACTATGTAGTGAAGTAGTGATTTTCATTAAGTATTTATCTTAGGTATCTTTTGAGATTTTAATGGTGGTAAGAAATACTGGTCGCATACAGACTCCAAAGGTGGTAAATGAGTGTTGTCAACCTTACTGACGTTTAAACAAATTGGACGGTCTATGACAGTGGTGAGCACGGAGGTTATGACAGCTACTAGGTATACAAAAATTATTACCATCGAAGTAAGAGTTTGCTAAATCTCCATCTCCATAACCTTACGAGGTAGGCGATTGTAGGCAAAGAATATCGAGTGACAAATGGAATTCTTAAATGACTAAACATTTTACAAATGTTGCCATGTCATGTTTTTCAAAAACTACAATTATTAAAAGTATTTACAGTGATATTTAAATTTGTATATCTAAAGTCCCAAATTACTAGTAGCTATTATTACTTCTCCGCCATCTCGGATGTCATGTATCCACTCATGTCTGGCATGTGTCAGTCTGAATTTAGACAAAATCACCACTCGAGCTAATTCGCTTGGTGCAGTTATTTAAACTTTTTTAACTGAACATTTTTGCTTACTGTGTGAGCATACCTTTCTATTGACACACAGACGTACTCACCCACTTACTGACCATTACGAGTGTCGTATAGAGACCATTACAGTATACCGTTTTCGTAACTTTCGATTAACTCGCACAAACGTTACAAAATTTGAAATAACTTGTAGTTAATAACAGATATACGCCATATCTATTAAAAACAAATAAGAAAATTGTACTTTGTTACATAATTTACACAAATGTTCTTACCTTCGGACAGCCTTAGTACAGTCGATGTTTTGATTGGTTTTATCTACATTAAAATTTGTTTCTTTTAATATGGATATTTATACATACACTAGCGGCCCGCCCCGGCTTCTCTCGGTTATGAAATATACATATAACCTTCTTCTTCAATCACTATATCTATTAAAAAACCGCATTAAAATCCGTTGCGTAGTTTTAAAGATTTAAGCATACCTAGATAGGGACAGAGGAAGCGACTTTGTTTTATACTATGTAGTGATAAGTATATCAACATGTGTATGTAGTCATTTTACACAATATTAAAACCTACCTTAAAAATACCATATAACTAACAAATAATTATTCAAACAAACCACCTCGAAGCATTCCTGGTGCAAAAGTACCCATGACACTAGCGGCGTTACCACGTTGGATGGCCAGCGCGAGTCTTTGCACCAAGAATGAGCCGGAGCGGGTGTCATGCCCGTTATCTCGGAGCCTGTGCCCTAATTCGTAAATGAAGCACTTAGCTTCATGGCACATTGTTCCCATTGTCTCTACTGCAATAGGAATAAACAAATAGGTATTTTTCAGAGCTGCATATATTTTTTTTATATGCTGCATTCTCAGCAGCCGCTGCGGGTGACGATGTTGTACGATTGAGATGACTCGGAGCAAAGGTACTAACGCAAGTTGCATCCCATAAAAGGCACTTACCCTTTTTCCAGGGAACCAAACTCATACCATTAATTTATTACCATTACTATTTACACATAATAAAACTACTACCTAGTAATTTTTTTGTTGTGGTTTGGTAGGTTCGTGCTTTACAAATTATCCTGTTTTTTTTTCTAAGAAATAATTTACTTTCTTTGTCACTTTGTATGCTTAAATCTTTAAAGCTACGCAACGGATTTTGATGCGGTTTTTTTAATAGATAAAGTGATTAAGGGTTTATATGTATATTTCGTAACCGTGCGAAGCCGAAGCGCGCCGCTAGTTTAGCATAAATAGTCCTTGTCCTTTTCATCTCGATTAGTTCAGGCGATAAGGACGTTAATATGTTAGATAAGGGATTCTGGATTTTTTTAATGATAATGGAAGGCAAACAAGCAGACGGATTTCCTGATGGTAAGAAATTCATGCCGCCTAGAGAAACCAAAGTTGGTAATGGTGCGTTGCCAACCTGAGACCGGGATGTTAGGCCTCGAGCAAAAGTAAGTTAACCGCCTACCTTACCCTCCGAACCGGAACACGTCATGACGTTATGGCGGCAGGAATAGGTAAGGCGGTGGTACCAATCCGGGCAAGTCGCTGCGAAACTCTGCCACCTAGTCAAATGTCACGATGTTAGTGACGGTAAGCCTATGCTCGCCTTTTACGAGCTGCCTGGCAGGAAGGCAGATGGTCTATTCTGCAAAGGAACCCGGACCAACACGGTTAATATTTCATAAACACGTTTTCTTTAGATGATTAGAATTAATCAAACGTATTCCCCTGTCACTGCTGAAACAAAGCAGGGTTTGATCTATTTCAGTCGTTCCGTGTTTCGTAAAGTAGCAATATTCGATAGTTAATATTATCCTTTTAACATTTTGGTCAGGTCGTTTCTGTTTCAACTTACTAACTTAGTGAACTTCTGTGAATTCTAAGTTACAAATAAGTGACAATTAAGTTTTGTGAGGAAATGTGAAGTGGACTGTCTCGAGCTGATTATGATGAAAATGGCATCCTTAATGATGGTAAGTTATTTTCACACTTTTCGTAGTAAAACACTTGTACTCATCCACCATACAATGGAATTCCACCACGTGCCGACGATAGCAAGTATAGATTCTATGTAAGTTATTTTTTCAACCGTATTTAAAAGTTATATCACCTGTTTAGAACAGATCATCTGGACCAATAATTTGAATTAAATTTGAAAGTTACTTTTCGATCTCTCAAATGGTTCTCATCTGAAAGATTTGTATGCTACCAAAATAGCGAACTGCGGCTGTACTTAGAGATGTCAATTATCTTTTGATCAGTCACTAAGCCGTATAACGTAAAGTAACGTAAGCCGAAGGTACGTTGTTTTTCTGTACAAAATTGTGACTCAATGATAGATTAAAATAAATATTAACAGACGTCTCTGAGTACGGCCGTAAGTACGTTTAAGACCTACTTCAATTTTAGAGCTCCTCTCGTGTTTGGGACATTTTTTATTTTTTCTAAATATTAAGAAGTACGATAGACAGAGTTAAATTTATTTATATCTTAAAATTGTTTGTAAGTTATAATTCAAATTGTAATAAGAATAAAACTATTTGTTGAATGAATATTAAAACATTGTGTATATAATTAAATAATATTATTATTTTACCCCGTGTTGGTCCGGGCTCCTTTGCAGAATAGACCATCTGCCTTCGTTGCCAGGCAGCTCGTAAAAGGCGAGCATAGGCTTACCATCACTAACACCGTGACATCCGACTAGGTGGTAGAGTTTCTCGACGACTCGACCGGATTGATACCACCTCCTAACCTATTCCTGCCGCCATAATGTCACGACGTGTTCCGGTTCGGAGGGTAAGGTAGCCGGTAAACTTACTTTTGCTCGAGGCCCTAACATCCCGACCTCAGGTTGGCAACGCATCATTACCATCTTTGGTGTCTCTAGGCGTCGTGAATTTCTTACCATCAGGAAATCCGTCTGCTTGTTTGCCTTCCTATAACATAAAAAATATAACTTTATAAAAATATAACTTTATAAATATTTAAATGTTTGCACACCACAATGTAGTAGAATATGTTGGAAAGCTTAAATAATTTTGTAACAACTTCAAACACATATTCCGCAAATAAATATATTTTCTTTCTTTTCTTTCTTTCAAAATAATCACGTCGGAAAATGATAGTTTAATCTTCACAAGGAAGAGATAGTGACCAGTTCTCGATTCCTGTCTGAGACAAAAAAAATACAGTGATTTATATATTTTATATACTACCAATATATTGTGTATGAATATTATGAATATGTAGTGATAAGTGAGTTCGTGCGTGCGTCTTCGCATGTGTGCAAATATCAATATGTACAAATACATACATGTGTATCGCACACACACATGTATGGCAGTACGTGTATCGATATCAAAATGAAAATTGTTTTGTAATAAGCTTGTTGTGTATGTAAGACTGTTACAATGTAACTCTTTAACAGGTCAAGTCGAAGTATGCCAGTAAAAGAAACTTTGAAATTGAAGAAAAATACTTTACTTATATTATATCGTTAAAAACTACTACAGCTACTGTTCGTCCATGTGGCAATTTTTTGTGTCAAGAAATGATAACATACCTTGTACAGAGTATACTTACTTCGACATTTACTCTTTAGTAAATAAAGTACCAAACTTTCAAAATTAACAAAAATGAAGACTATTTGTACTTCTGGGAAGGACAGCCGGCAACAACTGTAACAACCATACCGACAATGAAACTTTTTTAACTAAAAACCTGACGACACGTCAGGTTTTGGGATAGGATCTGTTTTGGGACATCATAACTTTTAAATGTATGAACCGATTTCGATGAGATATTTTGTTTGAAACCTGGTATGATCGCAATAGTTTTCAACTACCTACGTTAGATATTGTACTGTCGGGATTTGTAAACGTTATTTTTTAATTTTGTTTTTATTAACAAATTTTTTTTAATGTGTTTTTTTTCATGTTTGTTGGCATAAGAATATGATGATAACGTTGTTTGCCATGCAAATAATTTAATCTGTTAAGTATCTCCACGCCCATATCCCTGAAGAGGTAGGCAAAGGCACAACCAGGGGACCCACGACTAGCCGAAGATACTAACTCCCACAATGTGATAGGTTGCAAGCCTATCGCCAACCGGGCACATATTCTATCCCGAACAACATTTTTTTATTATTAGAAAATTGTAAAAACCCAATTTTCAGAAGTCCAAAAGTCCAACAACTGAACCGCTAGACCACAGGGCCGATTAATCTATTAATAGGTGTATGTTTCAATACACCTATTAATAGTGATAGTTTCTTTGGGGAAATTCTGCAGATATAAGTACTATATTTGCATTACAAAAAAGAGCTATTAGAGTTATTTATAATCTTAATGTAAAGGATTCCCTGCGTGTAAAATTCAAAGAAATAAATATTTTAACCTGCAGTTCTTAATACATTTGTGAGAATTTAATGTATGTCAAAAAAATCTATGTATGTTTACAAAAAAATGTGATGTTCACAATGTAAATA